>CATIWR010692720.1:0-61854 GCA_949677035.1 Omphalea diandra | reverse complement strand
TATACAATATTTTATAAATAAATATTAATATATAGAGTTATATATTTTTTAATATATTTAAAATTATATATATATATATATATATATATATATATATATATATATATATATATATATATATATATATATATTTCAATTCGGATACAATCCGGTTTCAGTATGGGACAGTTAGGTCTAATTCTTGATTCGAATATCATAAAATCTTCGGAACCGTCCCGTTTACTTATTCCCGGTCCAGTTCAGTTCGAAGATTTAAAAAAAAAAAAAATCGAATATTTCAATTCTAGTACCAAACCAATCGAGCTCCTCTGTCCAATTCCAGAATCTCCGTTCTCCACACTCACCCTTATACTTAAGTATATATAACTTATATAAATTGTATATATGAGGTATATAAAGGCACATAATTTATATCTAGTATATTTAAACATTATATAACTAATATTTAGTATATTATAGCATATATACTAGTATATAATTTGTTCTCTATATTTTGATTAAATATATAACATATACATTATATATAATTATCACATAATTTATAACATTTTATATATATATATATATATATATATATATATATATATATATATATATATATATATATATATATATATATTCCTCAGTTTAATTCTGATACAATACGATTTTGATCAGTCCAATTCAATTCTCGGTCCATTATACAACTAAAAAATTGGCATCATCTTGAAACTAAGCTTCCGTCCATTTCCAATCTAGTCCCAAGCAAAAAACCTTAATAGTTTTCAATTTGATTTGGTTCAATTCTTCGATTCAATTTGATACACTCAAGTACCATGCTCAACCCTAATTATGGAAATCTCACATATTACATAAATAATTTGATGCCTACATCACAAGTTGTGTTGGAAAGATGAGTTTGTAACACATAAAACAAATTATGGTTCATCTTAAAGGTTTTTCCCCAACATATGCTTCAAGTGAAGTACTTCCTGCCATAGCATCGTGTTCCATCCTACACACTTGATGACAAACACAACTTGGAAGGAGGGAGGGAGACCTAAAAGATTCAATCGCGGATTTGAAAGATGTATTTAGTTTAGTTTTACATGAGTTTGTTTATTTTAATCATGGGCAGTTTCAATTAATATTTATTTTGTGGTTGGAATTTACCAACTTTAGGTATCTTCCATCTTTGAAGTTACATAGAAATAGGAGAAACTGAAGAAGGAAAAGAAGTATTTATTTAGAAAAGAAAACTTATTTTCTTAAGAGGTGGTTCCTTCATGACGAGTCCTTGAGATTGTTGGGTTCTCTCCTTATGAGCCCATCCCTTTTGCTATTTAATTCAAATTTCTTATAAATAGACCCAAATTCTAGAACCATAATAAAAATCAGATTAAAAAAATAGCTTTTTTTTATTATCATATAGGACTCTTTAATATTTGAAATTTTTGTGATAATGCATCAGTTGTGGATAATACTATATAGGACTCTATACTATTATTCTATAGAACTTTTCACTATTATCTTAGAGGAGTTTTACTATTCAAATATATTTAATTCAGCAGGGCTAAGTGCTTCGCATAGGTTGAGTTCTTTGTGGTTTGGGATTAATCGTGATAAAAATAGGACTAGTCGCTATCTACAAATACCTATTATTTCAGTTTCCTCCAACTTTCCTTTCTTTCTTCAGAAAGTGTTGCTTCTTACTGTTCATAGCAACCACATTCCCTTCTTTCCTCACTCTATCAACCCTACTACCTCTTAACCATTGAGTTTCTTCTTTAAATCTGAACCCTAAAATCCAACAAATCAGCAGCTACCTGATGCTGTCCTAAATTAGTGAGTGTGCGCACCCACACGCGCACACATCATTGAAACCATAAAATATCACCCAAAAATCATATATGCTTTCACAAATGATTCAAAGTTGGACAGATGATAAAAGAAATTGAAACAAGGATGGAAATTCAATAAAATCGACCATTAAACAGACAATAAGGGACAAGCTTATACCTTTCGATGCTTGGTGTAACCAGCTTCATGAAGGTACTGCAGTATTTGTGTAGTCTTTCCGGAACCAGTTTCTCCTACAATAACAAGAACCTGCAGTAGAAATTAATCAAAATAACTAAAACCTTGAATAAAAACATCTATCCATACATATCTAACTAACAAATCCATAGTCTCCATGGACTCAAGCTCAAGTTCTGGATTTGTATGCAATTCATTGACGCATTGATTTCCAATGGGAGCTTTAAAAATGTAACTAGGAAAAACTGAAGGACCTGAAACCTGTTATGCACACATACTAAGTAATAAATACATAGAATGCCCCATGGACTCAAGCCCAAGTTGTGGATTTGTATGCCAAGCGATGACACATTTATTTTCAGTGGGAACTTTAAAAATGCAACAAGGAAAAACTGAAAAACCTGAAACCTCTCAATAGCCCCAAGTAGTTCATCTCGATATTCATAAATCGGCAAAGTTTTCCTCTCCTCCTGCATAAATAAGAATGAAGTTTCAAATATTTGATTGACATTCTGAGTCAGAGGATATGATAGAGCAACAAACAGACAACAGCACATGGTATTATGTCCATCACTGCCGCTGGGCCTTAGTCATTACCATGAAAATCCAGAATTTCTATACAAGTTCTAATGGAAACATAACCATTCCAGATTGAGAACTGATGATGCCATGCAAATGATTTTTTATTATCTAACTACTGATACTGAAGATAGTCTCAGGATGGTACTGTTTAAAAGTACTTCGGACATTTTGCATTTCTAACCAAGTAAGTTTTGCTATGATTAACTTTATGAATCACAAAAATTAAATGAAATCAAATCATAAACTGAAGATTATTTCAAAATCAAATCTGTAAATTGATTGTTGATCCTTAGCTTAGGCCGTTAGGAAACACACCACCGATACATATCACGCACCATTAATAACGTCCCTCACATGCTAGGCGCATTAGCATATGTAACCTCAAGCAAGAGTTCAACCCATAAATCCAAATCAAAACCAGAAGGCAGATGAAAAGAAACAATGAAAGTTATAACGTTGATGATAAAGAGGAAATATGCCCAACACATGAATCCTATAAATGTTAACTTTCACTAACAAGTAACCTTTACTTCTTTTAGTCAACAATGATCGGAGACAAATGACACTAATATTGTTTAACATGATGAACAAAATAAACCGACAGAGCAAATATGTAATGTAAGAATAAAAGTTATATCTTACAACATTTGCAAGATTTTGTTAATAGTTATAAAACTTTTTAGTACACTTTGATCATGATATGCACATTTTTCTATATAATTGCCAATTTCATACCTTTACAACATCATTAATAAAACTTTATTTTTCTGATCAATATAAATAGCATCAGACTATGTGATGGAGTATGGCAACATGTAAACAAACAACATGCCAAAAAGGTTCTAATGCACAAGCACTTGTTTGAAACATGTTGGACAATAAGGAGGTTGTGGCTGATTGGAAAGTTTACTAAATATTAGTAGTCTTATGCAGGAATTTTGGTTTGTTTAGAATAAGGGTGCTATCATAGTTTTCTATTCCTCTAGAAGTTGTCCTTATGCCTTTAGGAGTCTCTAATTTATCGAGTCTTATTCTAAATCTTTGTTGGTTTAGGATAGTATTAGTCTTTATTTGCTTTACGAATTCAAATACTTAATGGATTAGGATAAATCTAGCTTTATGTATTCAAATCCTTGAAGGACTAGGATAAGTCTGGGTCTTATAATTTTCTTATAAATAGCTAGACTTGTAATTAGTCTTTAGTAGTTCAATCAATAAAAAGTTTTCCTGCAATTATTGCTCTGAAATTGTGTGGACTTAATTCAATTCCCTCTACCTTGGAACCTTAGCAGTGATTCTCAAACCCCCAAATTTCTACCCACAATCTCCATTATTATTTACTGCCACTATTCATGTAACTGTTCACAGGCGCTATTTAATGATACTATTCACAATTACTGTTCACACATTAGCTACAAACTGCCTTACATCACTGTGACTATCATGTGCACAGAAAACAGGACTAGTGGAAACAATGAAAGCAAGAGGATTATCATGAGTTGATAGCTTCACTCCTCAGACTTAAATTATTCTTTGTGAAATGCTATGAGTTTTCACATATCGGGTCATTATTAATATGTCTTTTTATGATATAACAGTAATTTGTCAAATCGAGAATCGAAATACTTATTTTGTGAATCAAGAATAGAGAATCAAATCGAATGGTAAGATTCTATGCAAATTCTTAAAGTCAATTAAAACAACATATATCTTTGTAAAATAGACAAATTATATTGAAATACAGCATATTTTGATAAAAAAATAGTGATCATATGGCCAATTAAAAAGATGTTTGCTCGTAAAATTTGATCAAACAGTAAAGTGATAGGTTACAGCATATGGGTCTAAAACAAGATTGTAGAAGCTAACACTCAATAGAGAATAATAAAAAAAAAAAAAAGGGGGAAAAAGAGTGGCAAGCAGAGATAAAAAAGAAACTTTTTTAGTGCACTACAAATCCATGATAAGGGGAAATTATTGCAACAGGAAGAAAAGATGTAAATCAATTCACAACAATATGTAGATTTGTGTAGGTATGTTAACAATACTCTTTTAAGTTTTATCTCAGTTAAAATTACTGAAAAGACAGTTCAGAGATTTTTTTTTCAAAGTAAAATTGAAGTTAAATTTTGATTTTTGAACTTATTAGGTCTTATAGGCATGGTAAATAAATAATCATTCAATTCATCTTAATTCACTCAATTCACTATGGAATCACTCAATTAACTTGGTATATTTCTGATTCACTTTCAAATCACTAGGGTGGAAAAATGAATGGAATTGTAAAACTCAAATCTAGAATCATACAATTTTAACAACTATGTATATAACTGACAGAAACTATTTGTGCCTTTCTTAATGGCAAAAGGAAATAAAATTAAGTATAAAGCTTAAGAAGTACTATATGTGTGAGGAAGTAAAAGTTGAGGATCAAAATGTTTATTCCTCACACATGCAACATGGTTTTTGGTGGCAGAAAACACTTCCATTGAATAACATAAAAAAAATTAAAAGACAGCACCAGTTCCATTTAGGAAAAAGATGCAAAAAAAAAAAAAAAAACAGGTAGAGAAAGAAAATACACACCTGAAGCTCCTCCAATGCTGATTTTGCCCTAGAGCTATCCAGCGACTCAGAAGCAAGCTGATGATCAAACTGCATATACTGAAAAGGTATGTGGAATTTCAGAAAAAGCAAATTGGACAACCATCATTCTAGATTTTAGAAAGCAATGAGTCTACCCTGTCACCATCGATCACTGATTCCTTGATAAACACAATCTGGTCCTCAAACACAAACCTAAAAATATGAAGGAACTGGTAACATCATGTGTATACATAAATATTTTAAAAAAAAATTAGATCCAGAAACAAAAAAAAAAAAAGAAAACTGAAATAAAGCATGGAACAATCAAATAAGAATGTGAAACAAGAGAAGATATGAAATGTTAGGTCAAAAGTTTCATCAACTTGAATATAGTCAAGAGATAAAGAGACTTACTGATAGTCATCAGACATATGCTTTTTGTTCTTTGAACCGTACTTGAGCATTGCTTTTCCTGTAGGATGATGAAAACTTCAGAATTAGTCCTGAAATTGAACTAGTAATAGAGGAGATGGTAAAAGAAAGCTGAAACCTTACCAATTTGATATTCTTCCCAAGCCTCCTGCTCTGCAAAAGGGTTCATTTTATCACCAGCACTAGGATACCTACAAAAAATAGAAAAAGATAGCCCAATAAACAACCATCCAGTCAAATATTGAAAGCATTGGGTTAGTTACCAGCACTGCAACTTTCTTAAGAACACAGTTCAAGTAACATGTCAAATTATGATCTCAATCAAGAGGAGCATCTTATCTTCAAACTGACCTATACCGCTGCAAAGTAACAGAAAATCTCTTCTCCTGATCAACATCCCCTTCCTGATCATATGCTTCTGGCATTCTGTACTGCACTTTCCAAAAGAATCCATGCCAATATAACAAAAAATAAGTGACCAACATGGCATACAACAACCTCGAGAAACTTATATAGGTAGAACATAGCTTAAGTATACCATAAATAATCAGTGAACAGTTTGCAAGAATGATTAAAAGCAATCCTGGCTTATTTCACCATGATGATAAGAAGCTTCGTTCATTTGGTTTTTGTATCCTTGTTTCAAATGGTATTCCATAAAAAAATGTTAAAAGAGCTTCTTAATAATGTTTCATTGTTTTCTTCAAACAATCATAACATGAAGTCTAGGTTTATCAATATTATGTAGGTACAAGGTACACTCCAAATTCGTTTTCTTTGTTTTTTCTTGTTAAAATTTAATGAAAACCTTTATCAATAACACCAGATATTTAAAACTTCATATAAACACATTATCATAATGTTATCAATTTTGTTGATTGCACTTCAAACTATTTCAAGCTTTGTTTAGATGTTTCTAATTACCTTTGAGGCTTTTACTCAATGCAAGTCCTTTTGGGGAATAGATAAATTGGGCATTCTCATTTATGTCACTGTGAAACAAAAAATAGTAGTTGAAGAATCTGTATGGCTGTTGAACTTTAGTTTTTCTTTTTTTTTTTTAATCAATACATGAGGGAAGTGGACTTCAGCTTAGGTATGTATCCAAGTTGAGCAATAAACCTATCACTAAACCAAAGAAAACTAGAGGATCATCTACAAAGACATTTTGCAGCATCAAATATCAAAATTTCATCGTGTCCATTATCTTTTATATTATAAATAAGTTGTCAAAATGTGCTGATACAAAAACCAATAGACAAAGGTTCAATGCACATGCTAAAAGTGCTAGACAAAAATAAATAGCCCTAAAGCTCATCTTTGTTTTCCTTTAGAGTTAAGGTATCATTTTTCAACAATATCTCAATCTTCAAAGAGACTAGAATGCATTTTCGAGATGTGAAAAATTTTAAACTCCACTTTAAATAACTTTTCCAACTGCCGCTGCTTCAATTTTGTCAATTTACTCAGTCATCATAGAGTCCTATAAACAATTCCTGTTGGAGGCTAAAGGATGTGATTTCCAGATTTAAATAACCACGCAAGAATGCATACATTACAGTGGCTGCCTGGTTGACAGGACCTTGTACAACTCTCCAACTATATGAAAGCGAGAAAAAAGAGTTTTCAGGATTACACAGATAGGGTAATCCAGATTCCATATTTTGTAAAACGATTAAATCTCGATTTTTTGAGGAAGCAAATAATCCTAATAATATCCATTTGAGGCATTTAGGAGTGGAAAGAATTCCACTGAAAACTTCAAACATTTGCCATTAATATTTTCACATTGTCACATTCAATGACAAACATGTGAATAGTTGCTGTAAAAACCAATCTACTTAAAAAACATGAATCCTTGCATCAAGAAAACATACTAAGGACTAACTTTAAAATCACCAACAAACATGTATTACAGTAGCAAGAAAATGACCCCAAAAAAAAAAAAGAGAGAAAGAAGATAATCTTGAAATAAATTGTTAATTAACTCATTTGCATCATCTGTCTCTTCTGATCTCTTCTTTAAAAGCTCATATATTTCCTTCTTGTATCTGCCAAAATAAGATTCAATAGTCCTTAGTATTATATGCTATAGCAACCTTACCAGTATTACAGGGGATAGAAGTGTTTCATAACCCACAACTACAGAATTAGGAATACTTATTAAGCATAATTAGAATTCTTGGACTTGCTCAATAGTTCAAAATCAGCATACTCAAATTTCAAGAATCAAATTCCCAGATAACCCAAAATCAGCCAATAGGGCCTCTTATACTTGCATATAACAGTCATAGATTCTTATGAAACACAAAATTTTATCAAACCTAGGAAATTTTTTTAAGTCATTGTACCACATCAATGCTGCATTGCATTAAGATTAGTAATCCAATATGAGTGAATACATAATTCAAGCCAGAATTATATATTATTTCAGGCAATTAATAATAGAATAACATAGTTTTAATATCATCCATTACATATCTATTGGCTGATTCATTACAGACCATGACCGAGACAGTGACACTGTAATTTTGTACATAAATTCACAAAAACACTAACTGAAACTGAAATTTTTGTAACCAAATTCATAATAGTGACGACCATGGCCATTATTACATCGGCCGTGACAGACATGGCTATATGTAACAACAATTGCCTCACAAGTCACAAAAATGACAATACAGATGAACACTCCAAAAGTAAAGAGTCAAATTAGCACACTAGGAAAGATATTGCAATAGACTCTATCCATAGCTTTCTTCTATGATATTTTTTATGAGAATAGACTTCCATGTGAAATGATATGATTTGCATGCCAACATGTACATAATTGAATACAGGTTGATCAGAAACTTCACATTGCTTATCAGCAATTTCCGACTTGAGCAACTCATAGCACATGTCAATTATTTTCAGAAACAATTCAACTTAAATTTTAGGACATTAAATAACTAGCAGTACTCAGAAAGGTGTTGCTGAGGATGGTGCGTAGTTATGTCACAACAATGACTCTTTCAATTGCACCTCTAGCTTCAAGTTACCTTGATCCAAGCAGAACTACCTTTTATTGTTAAATATTTATCCTCATAGCCCTAATTATAAGATCAAAATTAATCTTCCTAAATTCATTTGAAAAGTTGATTGACAAAATCTTCATGATTGGCTGACTCAAATAGAGAGCATCTGAGAATACCAGAGTATGAGCAATGAAGAGAAAGAATTGCAGTTGTTTATGGGACACAGTATGTTTGCACAATGAGACTCAGCAACGTTGAATTCCTCAATAATTGTCTGCAGCAGATGGAGCATAGGCATTCACTAAACTTCAATGGAGAAAAAGTTCATTCTTATTCATCATAGAAGGGAATTGCACTATATGTTGTTGCATTCCTACTTAAGGAAACAAGAATTTCAATACTTATGCCTTGGAGTTGCATAAGTTAGTCGCTCAGGGAAACTCTCACAAAAATTCATTGGCACAACTAGGTATATTGGTAGGTTAATTTTAGAACCAGGATTAATTTAAAGAATAATGAGTTTTCTTCTATGCATCAGATTGCAGCTTATGCAACAGAAGCTGAAATAGAAAGTCACATATGAAAGATTCAATGAAGAAGATGAGATGTCAACATCAATGCAACAACCAAACCTTCTCAATATAAGAAGTTCATGGTCTTGAGTGTTAGCATCATCAAGAGTAAGGGCATATTTAGAGGAACTGTCCTAAGAAACATAATGAAATGGTGATCTGGCAGAAAAATGACAGAAATTTCTAGAGACAATGAAGCCAATGTTGATTGATCCTATTGATTACTTGGGATCTAATGACAGTGAGTGGTAAAAGCATGTGATCTTTACTAATTACTATATACCTGTATGGATTTTTTGGGTTCTCCTAATGTGCCTCTTATCAAATCGAGATTGAATTAATCAAAAAAGGCAAAGAATGGAGGAGTAAGTTCCTCCTGACATGTGCACCCCAAGTCCCAATTGTAACTCAATCATGTTTTGGAGAGACTAACCAATGTGCAGCAATTTTTCTTCTCTTAGCCATAGTAGTATTTAGAAACGCAATAACTAATTAATTTCTTGTTACAACAATATCAATGCTTTTCTAAATAAGGTTCTAGCCTCTATACGCTTATTCAATGTTTCAGATGAATTACAACATTTGGGGTTTCAGAAAATATGGTTCTACGTCACAATCAATTCAAATGGCGAGAGAGAGGAGAGAGGAGAGAGGAGGGAAGGGGGGACGCAAAAAGAGGCAAAGAAGATAAGACTGAAGCCACTGCCCAGTCATCTGCACTGGTAAAAATTCTCATGAACACATGAAGTTTCAAATATCAATACAAACTCGCTTGCAGGATTTTTGTTTCATACCTAACAAAAACTTAAAATTTTTGTGACCTTACAGCCATATTATTACTGTAGGTGAAAAGAAAGGAGAGACAGTGTGTGTATGTGTAGGAGGAAGTTATACTGAAAAAAAAAAATACTTTAACAATAGAAATAAATCAAACATGTTACCTTAGTTCACGATCTTCAGCCTCAGCAAGTTTCACACCATTGAATAGATATTGTTCATCTTCTATATCATCTATGAAACAGATATTTATGAATAAAATTATAATGAGGAAAATGTGAAAAAACATTAACACTAAGAAACTGAATTTGCAGCATAGTTGACTGATGAAGATTATATATAGGTAAATTTGCAATATTGCTGAAAAAGACATGGGGGAAGTATGCAATGCCTAAAGGTAACAGTATATGCCTAGGGGGCTTGACTTTTTTTTCTTTTATTTTACTCTTTCTTTGTTTTTACTTGTGCCAAACTTTATAGTTTATGCCTTTGTTATTTTGTTCCACATCCACAGCTTCCTACTCCACCTCCTGCAAATGCACTTGCTTCTCTTCTTCCTTATGCCTTTCTCATTCATTATCTAGTGCCCTCGTCACTTTTTCTAAGTCATCCTTCTGTGTCATAATTCTTTCTTCTATCTTCTATGCCCTAATTAATCTGATGTCTTTTTCATCTTTCTCTCCCCCTACCTATGCCTTTTTCCATCTCAGCATGAACACTAAATACTCTTTACTGTTAAACTGGTTTCATGACTAATAAATGCACTCACATTGTTAGTTATTTTTGTTTGCATTATTGTGTGCAATGACTTGTGCTGACCTAGTTTGTTGGCAATTGTCATCTTTTTCATAATTGATGATGCTTCATTATGAACAGAATTTTTGCATATAGGGTTAAATACGATTATATCCTTGGGGTTTACCCTCATACATTACTTCATCGCTTATTTTCTAAAAATAAATTTAATCATGCATGTGTTTTTCATCCATCAGTAGTCCTTCCATCAATTTTCACATATAATATATATACATATATGTATGTAAACAAATATATATATATATATTTCAATGTTAAATTTTCTTTTGTCAACCATCATTCTCCTTCAACAATGCAACACCACTCTTCATTTTTAAATTATCCAAAAAAGCATAAAATTTAAGAATAAAAAACCACAATCTTGCAACCAAAATCTCAAAACTCAAACCTGTAATTAACTTGATTTTTCTGAAATTTGCAAAATGTGGTTTAAGAAGTTGGGATTGTAAAAAATATGGTGGTTGGAGACCATGATTTTGGTGTCACAGCAACAGAAAGATGGGCAACGAATTTGCAAGTAATCCAAATCCCCATCCACACACATAAGCGTAGTCAACTGATGATGACAATTAACAAGTTGCAATCCTAACCTGCAGGTCCTGGAGCACAATTGACTCTTCAAATTTCTAGGAGAACCTTTTTTAATCAAATATTCCAAAAACACCATTCCAAGTAATCCATATCCCCATCCACGAGTCTGTAAAAAATTGAAAATAGGATATTTTTCTAAATTTGTTCATATTTTCCTTACAATAAAAGACAAAAATGAGTAAGTATTTATTAAAAAATGAAGGAATTAAATTTGTTGGATTTGCATCAACAAATGCTTGGTTGCAAGTGAGTGATATTAGGATCAAACGATGAGAAGAAAAGGAAATACAAGTGTTGATGGAGACAGTGCCAATGAAAGTGGAAGCAGATAAAGGTCTGGTTTCCAGAAGACATAGCATTTTGGGATGGCAAATTTGGAGTTGGAATGAATTTAGTATCGTAGCAAGGTTAATGGAGGCTTCGAAACGAAAAGGTTGTTGTTGTTGTTGTTGTTGTCGGATTCAATGGTGGTCTTCAACCCCTTCATGGTGTTGAAATAAGAAATGGTCAAATCTAGTTTGGTTTTATGAGTTTTTAAGCAAATGGCTTAAGCTTCTTCTACTCAATCTCAGCCACTTCATATCAATGGTTTGCTATTTACTAACTTGATTCCTAAAAAAATACAAGCATGTTGAACTCCATAAAAATGAAGAAGGGACATTGAAATGAGATTTTTTTGTTGTTGCACTAGGTTGAAGATGAGGGTATCTGGACATTTTAAAAAGTTATATTGACTTTTTGATTTTTGACTAACCAAAAAACCTCATACAAATGATGGAAGGACTCATTATTTAATGGTGTCAAAACAGAGGATAATTAAATTTATTTTTATAAAATGAAGAATGGAGTAGTATATATATACTCACATAGGCACACATATGTATATACACAAACATACGCGTGCACACCAGTGTGTGTATATGCACGTGTGCGTACGTACACACACACAAATGTGTAGTGTGTATATATAATGAGGAGGCCCCAAGCACCACTTGTTCTTTTTGACAACTATAAGTTGCAATTAATCACCTGTAAGTCTGTTTTCTCACACACGCACACATATATACATAATGCAAAGGCCCTAAGCACCACTTGTTCTTTTTAACAATTATGATTTGCAATTAATCACCTGCAAGCCTGTTTTATTGTTTCTACGTGGAGGCTAAAAAAACCTGTATTCTATAACCAGAATGTATAAAACAAGGCAACAGCAAAATGTAAATTAGGTAACAGTTATAAGTTCCCCAAAATACCTGAGTTCTTCCAATTTCTTTTGCTACCTTTTCTTCAGATACTCTTGTCTTGATACTTTTCTGAATCAACCAAGAAAGGAGGATGAGAACTAATCACTAGTTAAAAAAATGATGCAAGCATCAAAAGAAAAGCAACAGATAGTAAAGCACACACCTCAAAGTGTCATTGCCGTTTTCCACCAAAGCATTTGATCTTCGGATTGCCTTTTCTGTTGTACCAACAAAGCAAAAGAAAAGCAGGAAAGGGGAAAGATGAGATGAACTAACATAATTAATTATAGAGAATTTCTCAAGAGTGTGTATTTGTTTACACATAATGCTTAAGTTATACCTGTCTCCTTTTTTGTTAACTTTGGCTCTGTTAGCTATACAAAAGACCAAGACAACAGCATAAGTAACAATTAAATTACTAAAACAAATCTTTGGAAATATGATGCTTTGGCAGGAACTAAGCCCATTCTATAACTCAGGTCCTAAGCAAGTCTTTTACATGCCAGTGCTTTAGATATAAACATGTACCTTCCGAGTGCCAGTAGCATCTCGTTCTCTTATATTTTGTTCTAATTGCTCCCTTTCTCTTTGATCACGCAATCTTTCCTCCTATGACTGCAAGTGAAGAGATATGAATGTCACATTTAAATTTTACAGGAACCTACAAAGACAGTAGCTACATATGTAACAACCACAAAAGCAAAAAAAAAAAAAAACTTCTTTAGGAACTTAATTCATGTGCTTATGATCAATATGATTAACAAAGAAAGATCTCATTATGGGCCATGATAATTCACTATTAAAAAGCAATCAACAGCTTTCTTCATTGCAAATTCTAAGGTACGGAATAAAGAGTAAGATTATTTGATAACAGACCCACATCTGAAGAACTAAAGCATAGTCAGAACTATCCTCTTCATCCTGAGATGTCCAACGTCTGACTTGTCGTTCTTCATCTACTTGTCTGAGCAACTGCTGCATTGCATTTGAGTCAAAAAAAAAAGTGCACCCTGTTATAAATGGCATTGGCCAGAAACTTACTGTAAGAAATAGTAACAGCAAATTTTATCAGTAAACATAAACACTTTGCCTCATTGTCTTCATCATCTTCACTGTCAATTTTCTTCCTAAATCGTTTCTTTTCTCTTCTAGCCTCAGAGGCAGCTGCAGCTGAAGCTTTGTTGTCAAGAACATTACTGCCACCACCATTGTCATCGTCGTCATCAGCATCTAAAATTGTACAAGTCTTCTGCCTCCTTGACAAAATAGCAGCTTCCCTTTCTTGTTTTTCATAATTCTGTTCATAAGGAAAAAATGAAATTCAATATACTAAAAGACACTAGCCAAATTTGCAAGTCCAAGCATTTGTCAAATAAGAACTCACACTTAAACCAGATTGTTTATGAGGTACTCTAGAATAAAGTTCTTCAGCAAAAGTGCATGTTTCAGCTGATGATGAAAACCCAAATTCTGCTAGCTTGCCCAGCACATCAGCTGGAGAACTTGCTTGCTTAGCTGTTCATAAATGTTATAGGACAAAACATTATATACCCATTACACTCTAAAACTATACTCACACAAAGTAAAGAGCGTAATGACAACTCACATAAGCCAATTATGTACTGAACAACTGTGGCCTGTGAATAACTCAGCAAGGACATTAGCTTATCAGATACCCATGTCTTCAAATTACTATCACCCATTTTCTCTGCATCAAAATGATGTAACAAAACAATCAAATCAAATGTCAGGTTACCTTTGATTAAAGCCTACGTAGCGTGACAGACATGGAGAAAAATATGAAGATTTTAATTTGTTAAATAAATTTTAAAAGGAAAAAATATTTACGCAAGCAAATACGGCCATCAACTAACGTTACTATCAAATCATGCAAAATAACTCAACATTAACCATCCAATCAACTACCCAATCCTGCTAACCAACCAAATTAAAGCATAAGAACAGGTTAATGAGCTGTATTAGCAAACAGCTTCCACCATTTTCAGTGACTCCAACAGACCTATCAATTGTCACACGAATTTCAAACAATGAACACCCATAAAGAAATCAAACAAACACTAAACCGCTAAATTTCAATCAATATTCAGTTCAACCGCCCACAAACCCCTCTCTGAAATTCAATTCACAATATTCAGCTCAAGCTTATACACTACCCAAAGATTTAATTAAGAGAAAGAAGTCTATCTCACAGCCGTTGGAGAAAGGAAAATGAACGCCCATATACAGGCGCAACCTCGTCGGAGCCAACGCGAGAGCCGCAGGCTCGATGACAGCCTCCCTCGTTATTTGAAATTGGGGAACAAACCCAAAGAGTGACGGCAGCCTTGTCGGTTGTCGGAACGGTGATCCACCTAAGCTTGCAAGATGAAGCTCCTCCGTCTATTGCGTACTACCTTGGGCGTGCATACAGGGAGAGCAGAGAGAGAACTCAGTCGAGAAGCAGCACCGACGTACGCGCACACTATTAATGCCGTGCATTGAACGATTTTATTTCATATTTAAATTTAATTTAAAATATTCATTTTAATAGATGATAGTAGAAAAATATATAAAATATTATTTCCTTGAAATTATTAAATAAATTACAAGAACATATTATGAGTTAATAAATTTAATGTATTAAAATAATTTAATATTATGAGTAAATCAATTTAATGTATTAAAATAGTTTATTCATTATTATTTTTATAAAATTATATTTAAATAATTATTTGCTATAATTTTGTCATATTATTTTTAATAAAAATTATAAAAATTATATTTTATTTTAAAATTGTTTTAAAAATGTATATTAAAAAAGCAAATAATATTTTATAACGCTTAAATATAATGTAAATAATAATATACTATTAAATATTTTAATTTATTAATAAAATTACTAGGTAAATTTTAATTAATTGTTACAATATTATCATAAAATTTTAACTTTTATTTTAATTTGCTTGCAATTATAGTTTAGCAATAATTATAGTTATTACAATTACATATAGTATATTAATATTGTATATTTAATAATATTAACGAAATAAAATATATATTAATAGTATTTAATAATTATTAATTATTTAATAAAATAATTGTTTAATAATATTAATATTTATTAATACGTATTTTTATTTTAATATTTTTTATTTAATAATTAATAATATAAATAATTTTATTTTATGAATTTATTTAATATTTAACAATAATAATATAACTAATTTATTTAAAAATTTAATAGTATAATTTGATATTAATATTTTAATAATCTATTAATTAATAAATAATAATACAATATGATATGAAATGGTCATGGTTGCTTCTCTTATAGTCTAAGGGTAATTCTGATTCTAATATTGCTCAACTCTTGATTTCTAATTTTACTTACCAACTTAAAAATTGACGGAACAAAATAGAAAAATGCAATAGTTTGATTACTACTACAGTTGTAATATACTATTAAATATTGTAATTTATCAATAAAATTGCTAGATAAATGTTAATTAATTGTTGCAATATTATAAAAAATTTTAACTTTATTTTAATATGTTTGAAATTATAGTTTAACAATAATTATTGTTATTATATTTGTATATAATTATTATATAATTGAACTTTTGAATAATAATAATAATATTAATATAAATCAATACATATTAGTCATAATATATTTGATCAATATTATAATTAATATATATAAATAATTAATATATATAATTTTTTTATTCAATATATATTATATTATTAATTTCAATATTATAATTAGTTTTAAATAATTATTTTTCATTTATTAAATAATTATATATAATATAGTCACATGTCATTATTTTACTTTATATTATTGTCATATCGAAAAATTTTCTAAATAAAAAATTAGAAAAAATTAAATATCATGTCAAAATCTTCTAAATAGAAAATTAAAAGACTGCAAAAATAAAATTTCTAAAAAAAAGCCAATATCATATAAAAAAATTTCTAAACATGAAATTAGAAAAATCTAAAAAGTAAAAAATTTTAAATAATTTCTAGATAGGAAATTAAAAAATAAAAAAAAAGCTAAACAAGAAATTAAGATTTAAAATAATTTTATTGATTGTTTGAATAAAAATTAATGATAATGTAATAGATTGTCATAAATTATTTCATCAAAATTTAACAAATTTTCTTTTGATTTTTTTAAATTTGTGTCACACAAAATTAAAAAATAAATTAATAGATAATTATTTGTTATAACCTAACACAAATATGTATATATAGTTTATAATTTATCTATTAATTTGTTTTTAATTTTAAAATACTTAACATTATTTGTTCGATTGATTGTCATGAATTATTTTATTTAAATTTAATAATTTTTCTCTTGAAATTGTGCCACATAAAATTGAAGATATAAATCAATAAATAATTATTTAGAGGCTATTTAAGTCTCATTTAAATCTCTTTTATAATCTTCAATCAAACAATTGTTATGTGTCCTATTAGGCTTTTTATTTACATTGGCAATGCATATAGAGCATAATTCTAGTTCTATTAGGATTTTGGATAAAATTTAACCCATTTAATTTATATCTTCAATTCTCTAATTGATTTAATTTAATCTATTTATTCATATATCATTTGCATCATCTAGTAATGCATTATAAACCCCAATTAATGAGAGAAGTCAACATGGTTTGACTAAAACCTACTTGGTTGCATGTAATTTGATCCTTTTGCTAGCGTATGTCTTAATGAGCTTTGGAGTATGGAGTTGTGTTGACTTTTTAGCAATCTAATTTCAATTCTTGACTCTCAAGTCCATAACTCGAATGAATAGATTCTTGAAAACTCCTTTTCAATAAGGATTATTCTACATTGCATAAAGATTGATGTCATGAATTAATTAATGGCGATAAGACATATGCCCCCCTATTATAAGGAATGGTAAATCCTTTATCTACCATTCTTGTAGCTTTATATGTTCACTATATACCTAAGCACTACTCTACATGTAACTAGATTTAAAGTTGCACTATTAGTGTTAAAGCATATAGCTAAGCATACAAGCTAACATGATGACTTCAAGTCTAAAGATCATAACTATAACCAACATAAGAGATTTCCATAACATCATACTATTGCTTCATTAAAATTCTCCTTATGGGTCAATCTAATTACTTATTCAATAAAAACCCATACATTAGTCCATCATGTCTCTACATGATTAACCAATGAGAATAAAATACTTATGAATGAAAGGATATAATGTGTGCTAGTCTATTTATTTTATCAATCTTCCTTTTTGATAATGCTAAGACGAGGGATGATTTAAGAATAATACCTTTAGTAAATAAATATATTGTCTCATTATTAAGAGTATTTCATAATCATGTTTGTGTAATGCATGTTTTAGGGACTTTATCAATTAGTATTACAAAACATGCATTTCTATGAACACTAAAAGATAAAGAAAACCATTTATTATTGTATAAAAGGTGGAATTACATCATAAATGTTAGCTCCTAAGTGCACAAATACTTACACTTCATAGATATAGTCCCTATAACTTAACTCATACTATTCATCGCTATCTCTTCTTAATCTTATTTTACATATCAACTAAGGTAAGCCTATCATATATGGTACAATCCTCACATCCATATATGCCTCTAGCACATCATCAAACAATCACATATATCGTTATTTCATTCATAGCATAATAATGTCCATAATATAAATTATTCTAGCATTTCGGTAACATTAAAACACACTTACACTTGAATTCATGAAGTTAAGGCATGTAAATGAGGCAAAATACCATAATTGTAATGGTCCATAACCTAAGTTGTTTATGACATTAAGGTTTCTCACCTTAAACATCCATAATCCTAACTATTGGCTAAAAGTACTAATATAACATCCATTTTATGCATTAATCATTCACTTCCTTATTCATTTATTCATTATTTCCTTAATTCATTCCATCATTCGATTAATATCTTGCCTCACAAGAAGTAAAAGCTTTAATGCATTTCCTTTATGAAATTAAGCACATTTACAATCGTACAACTCTAAATATTTGATACGTAAAGCTTTATGTCATAGTAAACATAACAACTATAACATAACATCATTCATATGTAGAACTCTAAATCAAGGAAAACTTAATAAGTTAGGGGGAAATCTTGTAGCTTTACATGTCAAATTTAAACATCATTCCTTATCTCATCCCATCATTTTCATCATCTTTTATTTCCTTTTATATCTTTCTAGGCTTTAAGGTTTAATCTTATTAACCATTTGCGTTTATACCAATTTTTTCATGACGCATATTTGATGATTCTCATTTAGAAAAGGAGTATACCATAACTTTATTGTTCACTTTATAACTTAATCCTTAAAGTTACATTTATTCATTTAGATCATTTTGAATTGTACATTTTAATGTAAGCATGGATGACACCAAGTAAAAGGACACTATCAAATTCAAGGGACCAATGACTAATGCACGCTTTAAGAGGTTTAAAGAAGCATTGGGAACATTTGTGCTAGAGAAAATCACACTTGGGATGGGCATTCAAGCAAACATGTGTATGAAGTAATTAGTAGATCTTCTTCTCCAAGGCAATATCATTAATTATGCACTTTAATTGCATTTGTGGAACTTCAAGATGAAATCTACAAGTCTAAGTCTTTAATTGGAACAATTTGCACAAAAATGATCTAATAGATTTTAAAAGGTTATAAAAGGTTCCAAGAAGATTCTAGAAATTTTTAAGATGATTCCAAGGAAGCCCCCAACATGAAGAACGACATACAAGGCAACCTAACATAAGGGTAGCCAAAAAAGATAAGAAGATAAGGTCAAAGGTCAAAGTCCACGTCAAGATAAAGATCTTTCAAGATTTACTTAGTTGACATTGTCTTTTCTTTCTTTTTTACTATTGCCTAAATTGTATCTCCTTTTTATATTAGGATTTTAATTTTTTCTTAACTAAAGAATTAACTAATATTTTAGGAACATTACACTACTCTTTAGCCAAACTCTATAGACATATTCATTAGGGTTATTCTATTTTCTTCTAAATAGGATACTTAGTGTTTAACTTAGGGTTTGATTCATGTAATCGTTATTTAAAGCCTCCAAAAGAGTCCACCATGAATAAGTGATTATCAATTTCAATTTTTATGATATATTGTTCTTTTCTTCGATTTTTGAAAGAACTTTGGTAAGGTTATTGAGTGAAGGTTTGGTAACTTTATAAGCTTCATTTAGTTCTAAGCTTAAAATTGACATAATTAATCTTAGGTTTGAAACTTAAATAACCTTTAATTGTTTATAACTTAGTTTATTAGATACAAGTTATTTAGAGGTCTAGTTAGGAGTTAAATTTTCTTTACTTGATTATTGATTGATCATATGGCAAAGATATTAACATTACATATAATTTTAGGGTACATTACCCATGTTCGTATCATTTGGTATCAAAGCTGAGGCTTCATTAATCAAATACGTATCTTTATTTTCTTTTTCTTTATGTTTAGTTCTTTTTTGCTTCTTCAATTTTGTTCCTGTGTTGTTCCTTCTCTAATTTGATTTCTTTAAGCTTTCTTCATCAAATTTGTTTCTTTCATCCTTTTTACTAATTGTTGGTTTCTTGTTTTTAGTTTCAAGGACCTTAATAGCATCCAAGTATATATATAAAAAAATTACATTAGAACTTATTCTTAATTCAATTTGTCAGTTCCTTTCTTCTTATTAAAAGTTTGATTATTTCTAGTGTTTTTAACTAAGTCAATTTTGTGTTAGCATCAATTGTAAAAAAATGAAAAAGAATGTTAAAAAGAGAAAGAAAAATAAAAAGCAAAAGAAAAGAAAATCAATAAAAAGAAAAAAAAAGATTGCAAATCACGAATTAGCCTTATTACAAAAGAAAGGTGTCAATTGTATTTATATAAAGTTGAATTTGGCTGACAACTTTCAAATTCAATTAATTTGAGTTCAATTCAAGTTCTTTTCAAGTCCAAATTTCAATTTTTCCTTCAAGTTATGAATTGGTGTCTAAATAGGCTTTTTATACTTTACTTCTTTTCTTTTTTATTCTAATTGTCTTCATTGATTTCCAAAGTCATATTTAAGTTTGGAATTGCTTTGGGATTGAGCCTAAATTTGATGATAGTAACTTTAGTTCTAACATAACTAAAAGAAAAGAACTAGAGTGATATAAGGCAAGAGTGGTGAGACTATTAAAGGGAAAAAGCCAATTTCATATGAAACATGATAGCAGTGTCATCGATTGAGAGTAAACACACAGGAAGTGTTTTGTGACGATTTTTTTTCTTTATTCTCTAACATGAAAAATCATAAAGGAGTAACACAAGATCCTGAGTTGAAGTTTTTCATGAAATCTATGCAAGACACTATAGACCAATTTTCTAGAAAGAATAGATAGGACGAAAAAAAGCTAAGCTACCACTAACAACAACTCCAATACAACCCATACAACACTAAGGCAAGCTAAAAGTGGAAGATGGCATAATGATGATAATTATGAATCCATGGATGAAAGTTATTGATGACATAAGAAGCAGATAATAATCTAGGAAGCATAAAGATGAAGATTCTTGCATTTCAAGGCAGGAATGATCGCGAGGCCTACCTAGCATGAGAGAAAAAGGTAGAGTTTGTGTTTTAGTGCCATAACTATTCTGAGAAAAAGAAAGTAAAGCTTATTGTGCGGAGTTAATATATTATACTTTTATTTGGTAAGACCAATTAAAGATAACTAAAAGGTGTTGTGGTAAAGATCTAGTCTTTACATGATAAGATATGAAGTGTATCATGAGAAAAAGGTTTGTGCCTAACCATTACCATAAAGACTTATATAACCATTACCATAAAGGCTTATATAACCATTACCATAAGACTTACATAACCATTTTCAAAGGTTTGTGCGAGATTGTAAGAGCATGAAGGAATACTATCAAGAGATGGAGATGACATTAATTCACGCCAATATAAAGGAGGACCAAGAATAAACCATGGTTCATTTAGTAGGCTTCACAAATAAATTGCTATTATTGTTGAATTGTAGTCGTACGTTGAGCTTGATGAAATGTTCCATATGGCTTAAAGTAGAAACAAAACTAAAAGGAAAGACTCCTAAGCTTAATTTGAGCTTTTTAATAACAAATTAGAGTAAAATTGGAGAGACGCCGAAAAGCCCAATTCTAAGCCTAAAACTGATTTTATTAAATAGGGCAAAGAAGAAAGGAAGCCTAAGCAAGCCAAACCATCTAAGGCTAAAATAAGTTCCATTAAGTGTTTTAAATGTAAAATGCAAGGTCAAATGGCTCGTGATTGTCTAAATAAAAAAGGCAATGGTGATTGTTAATGTAAGATTGATAGTAAGGATGATAAAGAGCAAGATGATTTGATGCCCCTACTCATAGATGCTAATGATGATGAGGATAACCTTAAAGAGGTGGTTTACAAAGAGTTTTTATTTGCAAGGCGATTTTTGAGTGCCCAAGCTAAAGCTGAAGAGGAATAAGGGAGAATATCTTTCATGCAAGGTGCATGATACAACACAAGGTATGTTGTTTAATTATTGATGTAGGTAGTTGCACCAATGCCACTAGTATTTATTTAGTGGAATAATTGAACTTGCCTAGTTTTAAACATCTAAAACCATATAACTTGTAATGGCTTAACGATTGTGGTGAAGTTAGAGTTACTAAGTGTGTGTGTGTGTGTTTCTTTTGTATGGGCAAATATGTTGATGAAGTTATGTGTGATGTAGTGCATATGTAAGTTAGTCATATCCTTTGAGGTGTCCATGGCAATTTTATCGAAGGGTTAAGCATAAAGATAGAAAACATATTATTGTATCTCCTTTATCTCCAAAAGAAATTTACGAAGATCAAAAGATAATGAGAAAGAAAGAGAGAAAGAGAGAGAATGTGCTCACATAAGAGAAAAAAAATAAACATGCAGCAAAAGAAGAGCTGTGAAAAGACCATAGAGAGACATAAGGTTATAAAGGAAAAAAGAGAGATTAGAGGGGATGCACAAAAGAAAAGAGAGGTGCATGCAAAAAGAGAGAGTAGGAAGAAAAGCTTTTATGTAAAAGAGAGTGATGCAAGAAAATTTACCTTTTCCAAAGACCTATGATTTTATTTATGTATAAAGAGAGATATTTTTCTACTAAAAACTTACAATCTTTTTTGCCTAGTATTTTTATTTCTTTTTTGAAGGTGTATGAATACTTATTTCCCAAAGAGGTACCAAAAGGACTACCACTATTAAGAGGGATAAAATATTAAGTCGACTTCATTTTGGGCTCAAAAAATTCAAATAAGCCACCTTATAGGAGTAATCTTAAAGAGACAAAAGAGCTTGACGAGCTAATGGAGAAAGGTTTGATTCGAGAAAGCATGAGTCCTTGTGTCATTCTTGTTTTACTAGTTCCTAAGAAGGATGGATCTTAGAGGATGTGTGTGGATTGTCGTGCCATCAAAAAAATAATTGTATAAACATTCTATTCTTAGTCTAGATGATATGTTAGACGAATTACATAGTGCTAGTATATTTTTCTAAAATTGATCTTAAAAGTGATTGTTACCAAATTAAGATGCAAGAGGGGGGATGGGTGGAAAACTACTTTTAAAATAAAATCTGGTATATATAAATAGTTAGTTATGCCTTGTGGATTGATTAATGCATCTAGCAGTTTCATAAGACATATGAACCATGTTTTACATGCCTACTTAGGTAAGTTTGGAGTTATTTATTTTAATGATATTATGGTCTATAATAGATCTTTAGAAGAGCGTGTTAAGTTAGTTTAAAATAAGTTAGTTTTGATATTTTGAGAAAAAAAAAGTCGTTTGCTAACCTTAAGAAGTGTTCTTTTAGTATAAGCAAAGTTGTTTTCTTAAGTTTTATAGTGAGTGCCTAAGGGATTGAGGTAGATGAAGAGAAAATGAAAGCAATTAAAGAGTGCCCTATACTAAAAATTGTTGGGGATGTGCATTCCTTCTAGGGTTTGGTGAGCTTCTATAGGTGATTTATTCATGATTTTAACATAATAGCTACATTATTAACTAAAGTTATCGATAATAGTATTAATTTGAAATGGGGCAGGTATAAGAATAAATGTTTATGTTGCTTAAATCTAGATTAATTTTTGCACCTTTATTAGTTTTACCTAATTTTTCTAATAGTTTTATAATTGGATGTGATGTATCAGGTTTAAGGATTAGAGCCATGCTTATACAAAAAGGGAGGCGAATTGTATACTTAGTAAAAAGCTTAATGGAGCTACTTTAAAGTACCTAACCTATGACAAGGAGATGTATAAGCTAGTAAAAACACTACAAACATGGCAACACTACCTATGGCCGAAGGAATTCATAATCCACACCACCATCAAATCTTAAAGTACCTTAAAGGACAAAAAGAGCTTAATAAGAGACATGTTAAGTGGAGTGAGTTTCTAGAATCATTTCCATATGTCATAAGGTATTAACAAAGTAAGGAAATATTATTGTTGATGCTTTGTCAATGAGGTATACACTTCTTTCTACTTTTGATGCTAAGTTATTAGGGTTTGATTAGTATCAAAGACTTGTATGAAACAGGTTATGACTTTAGCAAGTTATTTGTTGTATGTGAAAGGTAATGTATGAGAAATACTTTAGGCGTAATGGATTTTTGTTTAGAGATAATAAATAGTATGTGCCTAATTTTGCGTGAATTGCATATGAGGGATGTTTGATGGGGCACTTTGGTGTGCAAAAGCCTTTAGACTTTTTGCATGAACACTTTTATTGGCCTAATATGCAAATTAATGTGCAAAAAATTTATGATAAGTGTCTTTCATGTGAACAAATTAGTCTAAATCTAAATCTCATAGATTGTACATGTTACTACCTATTCCTAGCATGCATTGGATTTTGTTTTAAGTTTGCCTAGGTGTAAACATGGTAATGATTCAATTTTTGTCGTGGTTGATCATTTTTCTAAAATGGCACACTTTATTGCATGTCATAAAATTGATGATGTCATTAGTGTTACAAATTATTTTTCAAAGAGATTATTAGATTGCATGATATGTCTAAAACTATTATTAGTGATATGGATACAAAGTTTCTTAGCTTATTTAGAAAACATTATAGGGAAAATTAAAAACTAAATTATTATTTTTTACTACATGTCACATATAAACTAATGAACAAATCAAAGTTGTTGATAAAACTTTAGGACAATTGTTGTGTGTGTTGGTAAAAAAGAATTTAAAATCATAGGAAGAATGTTTGCCATATATAGAATTTGCATATAATCATAGTGTGCATGCATCAACTCATTATTGTCCTTTTAAAGCTTGAGTCCTTTGAATATGTGCGTGGACCTTAATGGGAAAAGGAAAGTTGAATTTATGAAGAGCTTGCATGAAAAAGTGCACATGAACATTGAAAAGAAGAATGAACAAATAGCCAAACAAACTAATATTAGTGTTTGAACCTAATGATTGGGTTTGGGTACACTTTAGGAAGGAAAGGTTTCCTAGTTTGAGAAAGTCTAAACTAAACCCTAGGGAGATGGTTCTTTTTAATTTTTTAGAAAGGATTAATAATAATAATACTTATAAATTGGATTTTCCTAATGATTACAATGTTAGTGTTACTTTTAATATTGTTGATTTATCTCCTTTTAATTTTGATGAGTACATGATTCGAGGATGAATCTTCACAACGAATGAGGGAATGATGTAAGCATGGATGGCAATAAGTAAGAAGACATTTTAAAATTTAAGGGACCAATGACTAGGGCACACTTAAAGAGGTTTAAAGAAGCACTAGAAGCATTTGTGTAAAAGGAAATCAAGCTTGGGATAGAGATTTAAGGCAAACATGTGCATGAAGCATTACTGGATCTTCTTCTCTAACGCAAAATCATCAATTATGCACTTTAATTGCATA
The DNA here is from genome assembly GCA_949677035.1 of Omphalea diandra. NCBI lineage: Eukaryota > Viridiplantae > Streptophyta > Magnoliopsida > Malpighiales > Euphorbiaceae > Omphalea > Omphalea diandra. The sequence continues at coordinate 36,255 of CATIWR010692720.1, read as the reverse complement.
TGTGGACCTTCAAGATGAAATCTATAAGTCCAGTTCTTTAATTAGAACAATTTGCATAAAAAAAGATCTAAAAGATTGTAAAAGGTTCCATGAAGATTTTATAAAGTTTCACAATGATTCCAATAAAGCTTTCAACATAAAGAATGGAATACAAGGCAACCTAATGAGAGAGGACATAAAGGGTGACCAAATAAGATAAGAAAATAAGGTCAAAGGTCAAAGTCCAAGATAAGATGAAGATCTTCTAAAAAGATAAAAAAAAATAAGGTCAAAGGTCAAAGTCTAAGTCAAGATGAAGATCTTCCAAGATTTGCATAGTTGGCATTATCTCTTCTTCTCTTTTACCATTGCCTAAATTATATCTCCTTTTTAGACTATGATGTCTATTGTTTCTTAATTAAAAGAATTAGTTAACGTTTTAAGAACATTAAACTACTCTTTGTCTGAATTCTATAAGCATATTCATTAAGATTATTCTCTTTTCTTCTAAATAAGATACTTGGTGTTTGACTTAGGGTTTGATTCATGCAATGGCTATTTAAACCCTCCAAAATCATCCATCATGAATAAATGATTATTGATTTCACTTTTTGTAAGATATTATTCTCTTCATTGGTTTTGAAAGAATTTTATGAGGTTACTGAGCAAAGGCTTGGAAACTTTGGTTTGGAACTTAAACAAACTTTAATTCTTTATAACTTAGGTTGCTAGATATAAGTTATCTGGAGATCTAGTTGAGAGTTAAAGTTTCTTTGATTAATTCCTAATAGATACTGGGACAAAGATATTAATATTACATGTGAGTTTGGGATAAGTTACCTATGTTTATATCAAACCTACCTTTATATTCTTAGTAGTTAAACAATGAGAGATGTTAAGCTAAGCTTGACACTGAACATGTTGTTTAAAACTCTTATTTTCTTAAGACATCTTTTACTTTTTGTCTTTCATTTCTTTTTCTCTGGACATATCTTTTAAGAAAATAGTCACTTTCATAACATTACCATTTACTTTCTTTCATATCATTTCTTTCACAACACTTATTTTCATAAACATTTCTTCTATAATATAAATACTTGAAATTACAAGTGGTGGAGGTATATAATCTCACTTTAATATTATCAACACTATTATTAGTATACATTCATTAACTATAATACTTATTAATACCATCAATCTTAACTTTAGTTCCCTTTTTATCATATTCATTAATTACATTCATTCTACTTAGTTATCTTCTATCTTAACTTAATTTATACAATTAATTCTTATATAACAAACAAAGATGCTAAGAATAGGATAATGAATTTATTATCCTTCTATTACATATTGTCTTATGTAATAACTTATGATCCTTAATTACATTTCTTAGGAAAACATGGAAACAATGAAAGACAAATATGGTATTTATAAAGAGAAAAAAAAAATCTTCTAACTTAGACTTTTATCCCTTAACATGCTCTTCTATTCTCAACTACTTGCAAATAATTAAAGTGTATGGTGGTAGGGTGAATTTCTAGGGAGAAACTCACTGAATATTAACTATTAAAATATGCATTATCATGTTTAAATAAATGCTCACATGCCTTCTGAGTTAAGCAACATTAAACAACCTAACTATATGACAAACATCAAATTAATCAAACATTTCATAGCATAACACACAAAAAGTAAGTTGAGTCATTAAAATTCCTATTGTGAGTGTTGGATTTTAAATCTTAGGCTCTAAGCCTAATCATAAGAAATAAATAGAATTATCCCCAGAGAATATGGAGAAGCATTGGACAAGAAGGAACAAAAGATTGAAAGATATCTTGAATCGAACCCAACCTTCTAACCAAACCAAAACTATAGCCTTGAAAAAAAGCCTTTTTTTACTATTCAGCTAACTCATTTAGTTGTACAATTAACCACTTAGTTATATAGACATGCCTCAAACCTTAACAGACAAAAGCTTTTGAAATAATTGACCTTTGACTCTTAGTATGTACAACTAATCATAAGTCTATACAACCAATCTCTTAGCTATATAAATAACTTGAAACATAATCTTCTAGAAGATTCTTTGACCCTATTTGTTAGAGGTTGGGGATTGAATGCAACCTAAGCCATTTGGCTTAGGCACTCCCCTCTCTATAAATACCTCTCCTATTAAAAGAGAGGGAGAATTTTGAAAATCCTAGAGTTACTCTACTAAAATATATTCACATAACTATCAAAATGCCTTTAACATATAGAAAATCCAAACACCTAACTCCACAACCAAAGATTGAAGGTATAAACTAAGATTTTGTGACTCATTTATATTACTTCCCTAGCATATTGGCAAATTTTTCACCATCATACGCCTTTAAGGGCAAGACATACCAAAAAGGGCATCTAAGAATCTAATCTCCTTTCTTTTTCTCTTTTTTTTTTTTTTTGTTTTCTTTCATTTTTCTAAAAATTACATTGACATTAGTCTATACAAACTTTTCAATGGTATGTATAGACTATTAGTTTCGTCATACAAACCATTAGTTGGTTTATACAATCAGCTTTTACTACTGTAAAAAATTTTTTCTTGTTTTATGGATTCCCTTTGGGTTTTAGGGTTCCATGGATTCTCTTGGGAGCTCCAACAAAATAAGTGAAAAGGTCTTGAGACCTATGACCCATTTTCCTTTATTGAGAGGAGTAAGGATTAAGAAAAATGGTGTTTTGATGATCTTGATATCTTGTATGATGTTTTTTCTTCCACTTTTCCATATGTTTTACTATATGTATATCGTTAGGAATATGATTAGGAAAGGGGATTCTATCCTTTATGACTCTATGATTCCACTTTTATTTTAGGGATTATTTACCCCAATCTTGTGGAATGTGTGTTTTATTTACCTTTTCCACCATAAAGGGATATTAATTTTCTCTACCACTTCACTTTGGTGGCTCCATAATCAATAAAGAGAGGGCTTGTTGCTTAAGGATCCTCTATTTCTTTTAGCTATGTTGATTGGTTATGTGCATATGTAGGCTTATTCATACTTCTTTGAATGTCCATTCACTTTTCATATTATCTTAACTTCCACCAATAGGTAAAGGTACTTTGAGATGCCTTTAACAAGAAAAGAGCTCATTTGGAGCATCATTCGATGAGGATCTAATGATATTAGGAATCCAAGTTGGTAACTTAACCTTGCCCAAGGCCTCTCCTTTTATCTTCTATATACACTTTATGGTCTCTATGTATTATCTATTCATGCTATCTTTCCCATATTTCTTATATATGCTTTATGTTTGATTCATTATATTGCTTAGTCCGTTGATACATGGATAATGGACATAAATGTATGTTTTAGGTCCCTTAACTTGGATTTGGATGTGATAGGATTGCTTGGAAGTGGTAGAGTAGGCTTTTTATCTCTTTAACATTATGTGAGGCCTTTGATAGGTTGATAGCACCATTAGATTTTAGTGTACTTTAGTTCTTTATTTTGGTCTTGATATGATACTAAAAAGTGCTTCTTTTGGCAGGTTGTTTGCATTTTGCATATGTATATTTATATTAATCCATGCTAAACCCTCATTTATGATCGTTTATGCATCCCCCTCCCCATGGTGATGCTTGTAATGTATTGATGATATTTTTTATTTGAGATGCGTTAGATGAATGTTTTAGGATCATTAATTGGACTAATTAATAATATGATTAAGATTGTAATTATTAACTAAAGATACCTAAGGCTAATCCCTAAATCCAAGTGGTTTAGGGAGTCTATCCTCTTCCTCACGCTATACTTAATTCTCAAACTCGATCTCTGATAGGGTGAAGATGGATTGGCCTCTTAATTGACTTGTTAGGCTTAAAATTTATCCTTGCTCAAAATTTTGTCCCAACTAAAGTCAGGTGGCAATTCTATTTTGGCTTAGGGGTAATACTAGTATTGCCTTACCTTGGTCCCCCATTGACTATTTGATGACCCATAAAGGTTTCCAATCTTATGAGGCCTTCCTAAAAGATCCCTTGATGATCCTAAGTGTGTGCCATAACTTAGGGTAGTAACAATGTATGATCCCCATCCTCCCAACTCCCCAATGGTTGATAAAAGGTTCTGAGTCACAAGCAAGATTCTACTTGTTTGAGCACAACTGTGAAATCGAGGTGCTCATAGTGGCAACTCCACTAGGGACTTAGAATTGAATTCACATTTAATCTCTGGTTCATTTTTACAATATTATCTTTATTATTAATAAGTTTGTTATATTCATTTAGCCTCCACACTTGACCATATACATTAGGTTTGTCTTTAAACAAACTGATGAATTCTCCAAACTAGACACTTAAGCTCCATTTAAGCTTGAGAGATAGTAAGGAGAGTTCATCACTCATGAACTAAGTACCTTCAGGTATATCAAATTGGGGGTATATGATAATCGTCCAAAAGCTTGTGGGAGTCATCAGTTACAACAACCTTTTGAACTATTAGGTGCATGTAAGAACCAATAGTATCTTGGAATAGGTTACCCTATTTATTTGCATTCTTTCTAAATAAAGGTTGAAGTCCCTAAGGAGCATGGCTAAGTATTCCCTTACGTAAATATGCAATGTAATCCTTTTCCCCTTTAATGTAAACCTTTTAAATAAATATTTGTATTCCCCATGCCTCGCTATGTAAATATTCTTGTTCATGCAGAGGCTTCTATCGCTTATGTAAATTTTTATGTACATCCTTTCTCTTCATTGTAAAGGCATTTTTTCTATATGTATGTTCCTATTATCAATGTAAATAGATTCTTTTGTAAGTGTTAACACCTTTTGTTGATTCTTTAATATTTATGTATAATGTTTTTTTAGGACATCTACCTTACATGGTTTAAGGGATCATACATGTTCTCTATCCTATGTTGATAGAAGAATAAGATCATACCTGGGAAAGAGCCATTAGACCTTCTTTATAGGAGAAATAAGATTGGAAGGATCTTTTATGAACAATGTGTGCATTTTTATGCATTATTATTTGTTCATGCATCATCCTAATATCCTTTATTCATAGCTTCATCCAAGTTCTTGTGGAAAAAAAGGTGGAAAGAGGCTAACTAGGAATAACAAGACACTTAGCCTAATCTTGAGACTATAATTACTCATGGAACCAATGATACCATCGAAAATAATAGAAAGGATGAAGGTTGGCTTCAGCCAGATGATGAAGGAAAGGATCACTAAAAAGGTGAATAAATGCCTCAATGAGATCTTAAAGAAAAGAGATGCATATGCTAGTAAAACTGATATGATGAAAACACCCATAGAGACTCCACATCTGTGGTTATTGACTATGATCTATTTAAAATGAAAGAGTATTATAAGAGCAAAATAGTTAAAGAAGCAGGTAGTACAACCATAGTTCTTGACAATAATGTAGAGAGTGAAAACGAGAATACCCAATTTGATAAATTTGTTAGGCAATTAAAATAAACCTCAAAAGACTATGGGTACTAAAGGCTAGAACAAGGGGCTAAAATTGAAGAACTGCTAGTTTGCAAACCTATTTCCCATTAATTTTCAAATACCTGAACTTCTTAAGTTCACTAAGATTTAAAATATGATAAACTATGTCCGATCATGAAGACATCCAAAGTCCCAATGAATACGATGTTAAAACTTTTTGAGTTGTCATTAGAATGATCTGTAAAACCTAGTATTTTAACCAGCTTAAGATGATCAGGAAAGACTAGAAAAAAATTAATGGAAGTTTTTTAAGAAATACTATACATGTAACTCAAATTTAGAAGTCACCGTTTAAAATATAGAATCATTGAGGTAGAAAACTGGATAAAGCTTCAATGACTATTTTAGAAGGTGGAAAAAGATGGCTTTCGAGGCAACAACATGACCTATAGAAAGAAAGAGAGAAAGAGAGAGAAAACAAGTCCTAATGATTATTAGGAGGGCTTTGCTTGGCATTAGCACTAAAATCAAAGGAATGTTGGTGCAAAACTTTGAAGATTTTAGGAAAGTAAGCTTATAAGCTAAAAAATTAAAGTTAGAGTAAAAAAAAAAAGTATTCTTGAAGAAGGAACCCCACATCCCAAACTCAAGGAGAAGGGAATAAAAATGTAGATGTAAATATGGTATGCCTTATATGACATTTTATAGGTTTGATCATATCTCTATTTGAAAGGCTACAAAAGAAGAAAGTGTTAAAGCCTCTTGCACCTAGACCACCCCCAACCCTTTACCAAGGGGTATAATGCTAATCCTTATCGTACTTTTCACCAAAGAGCTGGGCATAACAAAAATGATTGTTTCAGGCTGAGACATGAGATTTAGGATCTTATTAATAACAACATAATTGTTCCACCTAATTTTAAGAGGATGAGCATTAGAGGAAATTTGCTCCCAAATTATCGTGAATACCCAACCACAGAATCAATGGGCATTTATGATATATTATGGGATTTATGAAGAAATTGCCATGACTACTTTCAAGGAGATACCCCTTGTAAAGGCTATCATTATTACATATACCATCAACCATTAAAAGAATTCAGACGAAGAGACAAAAGAGGTTAAGAAGAAGAAAATGATCAGTCTATGAGAAAAAAGTGATGAGGAGAAAGACGAGAAGCAGATTAGCCATGTTACTCAAAATGGAAAATATTACTTGATAGAGAAGCTCCTAAAGAGCTTAGGGTTGAAAAGAGGCAGAAAGGCCTTTGACAAAAAGATAAGAAGGATAAGAACCCTATCTTAAGGTAATTAAAGAAGATACTTACCCAAATCAGTGTGTGAGAGATGTTGATTACTTCCAAGGAGCACAAAAAGGCATTGATTGAGGTGTTGCCTAACCTGGTTATATATAAGGAAGCAACTCCTATAAATGCAGCGGCTTTAGTGACCAATAAGGGAAAGATAACTTTTTTTTATAAAGATTTGCCTTTTAAGGGAAAAGGGTCATAATTTGGCTTTATTTATCATAATTAAAGAAAAGGGAAGATGAAATCCTTATGTAATGGTAGATGATGGGTTTGAAATTAATATTTGTCCTTTAAAGTTATTGTCAAAGTTTAGGATATCTAAGATAGACTTTAGAGACATATAATAGTATCATTCAAGCTTATGATGATAGCAAAAGGCCAGTTGCTGGAATATTCAAGAATGTGGTAAAAATAAAGATTATAAAGGCTATGGTGGAGTTCATTGTGTTGGATTTACCCATCACTTTCTTTTTGTTATTAAGAAGACCATGGTACCATCCTCTACGAGGAGTGTCATTCATTGTACCAAAAGGTCAAAATCCCTTATAAAAGGGAGATAGTTACCATTTGTATCGAAGTGAGAGAGGTATCGTTTGCATTGAGCATAATTGATCCCCACCTTAAAGGTTGGCTAGAGTTATAGATAATTAAGTAGATTTAAAGATGACAATCATTATAAAGAATGTGAACTTCCTCTCGAGATTGGGAAAGAATTCTACAAGCATACCATAATTCCAAAACATCCCAACACAAATTACTAGAACGGGATTAGTTACCATAGAGATCGAGGAAAGATGATGGTAAGGATTTTCAAGAGTCATTATTGGACTTTTTTTTGTAAAGGGAGGTAGTCAGAGAGATAAAAGAGAAGGTAGTTATAAAAGGAAGTGGGAACCAATAAACAATTGAACTATTTGATGATTTAGAAAAAGCATTTTTTCTAATGCTACTTGGGACTGTAGAAGTCGACTATAAGAACAACCAACACTCATCTAAAAAGGAAGACAATAAGAAGAAGAAAAAGAATAAGGGTAAAGAGGTTGCAAAGGTTGAGGAAGTTATAAAAAAGGCCTATGTGCGGTTTTATATGATCCATGATTAAGTTGGCCATGGAATGATAAGTGGAAGATATCTGAGGAATAACACAACTGTATCTATTAGAGTAGTAATTTTGGTCAACAAGTGAACTGCTTGAGAAGAAGTAAGCTGAATAGATTGAGCCATATGTACTTTAAGAGGAGTTGGAATAGGGATAGAGCGAGCCAAGTAGTTATGCTGAAGGGAAATATATAGGGATCAACTTGGTAGACATCGAAAAATATGATTATTAACTTTATCTAAAATGTAAAAGGTGAAGAAGCATAGGGACAAGTGTCAAGTGTTGAACATGCTGAGTTAGATGGAATGGCCTTGTAGGAGAGCTTTCTGAAAATTAAGCTAGGTACTGAGTAGATACGGTAGAAATTCAAAAGGATTATGAAAGCTATGGATGATACTGAAAAAAAGAATGAAGTTAATTCAGAGCACTTGGTTAATGGTTAGAAGACTACTCCCAAAATGCCTAATGAGAAGGTAGGTGAAGAAGAGAAGTACCAGAGAAGGTTGATGTTACAATAACCCCAATTGCACCTCTTGAAGAGTCCCCTATCTCTGATGTGGCTAATGTTCTAGTCTCTAGCCTATTTAAGGATAATCATGTATTTATTTCAAAGTTTATGGCAATGAATTACGAGTTTTCTTACTTGTATGATGTCTTTTCTGATGAGACTGTGCATGACATGCATCATGTCATGAGCATATTTTAGATTAATTATATATATACCATTGCATTTAATCTTGGCACATAGAAAAATTCAAAAATCTTGCTCATTAATAATAATATCACATTAGGAGGGTCATTCATTGTCCTTCAATAATGTGACCATCAACAGTAAGGTCCCTAAATGAAAAAGTGTAACACAAAAACTATCAAACTATACCATGGTTAATAGAAAAGTAATTTTAGCTAAAAAAGTAGCATGAAATGCCACATCAACGCCATGTGTATAATATTTAAAATAAAAAAGATACACCAATCCATTATTATACAAAAAAAAAACATAAAACTAGAGCGATGGTGTGTGAAATTAATCCATCCATTTTCTTTGTAAAGAAACATAGACAATGCAATTTGATTCATTGGTTGAATTTGTTTATTTATTTTCTTGGTATGACTACAAATTAAAGAAACAAGTAATTGAAATAAAATAAGAAATGGATTACTCTATTCCTTTTCTTTAAGTATTTCTAAATAAAAACAAAACCCAATATGAAGAAAAGTAATCTAGAAAAGTAACCCAGTACTTGAAGAAACATATTCTTTTTCTATATTTTTTTTTCAAGCTTTACTGGGTTACTTTTCTCAATATCAAATATTAATTTTTATTTTGGTTTAATTATTGAAAAGGAATATTGAATTTTGTTTTGATTTTCAGTTTGATGTGAGATCTAGTTTTGCGAGATCTTCGGGTGAAATACTCTTGATAATTTCCTTCAAGAAGTTCTCTCTATATAGGAACCTTATGCATGGCTCTAACTCAGGCTCTGACTCACCGCCTTCATTTCTTAGCTTGTTTTTTATGAATCACAAGACATTGTAATTCCCTCAAGGTATCACTACTAGAAGCTAAAAAATCATTGAATGCTTAAGAAATGTAGAAAGAGTCCTTATCAAGGTTGGGGGATTTTCTAGATTTATCATCACTCTTGTTGTTTCACAACTTAAGCTACTCGAAAGGCATATTGATGATAAAATTAGTCAAGTTTTCAAACGCATAAACAAAGTTATTGATGGCAGTAATGAAGGAGCAGCAGTTGCCATTATTATTGAGTTGGTAAAGATTTGAGTGTATCATCTGCATAGAATGACCGACATGGTGGTTGCTTTTGGTAGTAGGAATAGATGATCTTAGGCTATAAAAGTTATTTGTGGAATTGCATGTTTTTAAATCACTTTATTTCTTTATTTTGAAGAGAGAGAGTTAGTGGCTTACATTTTTTTTATTTAAAATATTATACATGTGGCATCTCAAGCCACTTTTTCGGTCGCAATTACTTTTTCTATTGATTATTGTATAATTTAATGGTTTTTATGTTGCACTTTTCCATTTAGGGACCTTACTATTGATGGTCACATTATTGAGGGACAATGGATAAAATTAACCCCTAGAAGAGCAAAGAAAATTTAAACAGTTGTTGATAAAGTATTAAAGAGTTTTTGCATGGACTTAAGAGGATATACTAAGGTTGATCGATGAATAGACAAACACAAGATTCTGACCTGCCAACACATGAGACTAGTAAAGCATAAGATTAGGCGGGTGTGGCCAAAATGGGCTTAATTAGTGAAAGAGGAAGTAACAAAACAATTGGAAGCTAAGTTTTTAGAGGAAGTTGATTATCCTGAATGGTTTACCAATATAGTGTCGATGCCTTAGAAAGATGGATAGGTAATAATGTGTGTGGATTAGAAAGATTTGAATAAGGCATGCCTTAAAGATGACTTTTTTTACCACACATTGATGCCTTAGTGGATAGTGTTATGACTTGTGTCATGTACTCATTCATGGATAAATTCTCTGGTTATCATCATGGTCATTATAAATAAGGTGAGAACTGCCTTTATCCCCAAATGAGGCACCTATTGTTATTGGGTAATGTCATTTGGAATGAAGAATACTAGAGGAACCTACTAATGGATGACCATTGCATTATTCTACGACTTAATTCACAAAGAGGTAAAAGTATACATTAATGCCATGATGGTAAAATCAATTACTCCAGAAGGACATTTTGAGACCCTAAAAAAGTTCTTACAAAGGATAAACCAATATAATCTTAGGCTTAACCCAAAGAATTGTGTGTTTGGGGTTACCTTGGGCAAACAATTAGGACATGTAGTGAGTGAGAATAGATTTGAAGTAAATCCAGCTAAAATGAAGGCCATTTAGGACATGCTTACACTTATGTGTTTGGGGTTACCTTAGGCAAACAATTAAGACATATAGTGAGTGAGAATAGAATTGAAGTAAATCTAGCTAAAATGAAGGCCATTCAGGACATGCTTATACTAATGATAAAAAAAAGGAGGTCTAAGGGTTTATGAAGTGCCTCCAATACATCAGTAGGTCCATAGCTAAACTTACTCCCATCTGTGAGCCAATCTTTAAGTTATTCAGAAGCCTATAATATGGAATGAGCAATGTCAGAAGGCCTTCAAAAGGATAAAAAAATATCTATCAAATTTGGCAATATTAAGACCACTAGAGTTGGGCAAATTGTTGATTTTATCCTTAACAATATAAATGAGATCTATAGAGGCGATGTTAGCATAAAAGGATAAAGAAGGGAATTAACATGTTACTTCAACAAAAAGTTGCTCCCATATGAAAAAAAAGGACAACTAGATAAAGAAGACATGTCTATCAATAGTTTGGGCTATGAAGAAGTTACAATATTATTTGTAGTCCCACTCGGTAGAGGTTATTTAAAAATTAGATCTAGTAAAATACTTATATGAGGCCTCGTCCTTAACCAAAAAGCTAGCAAAGTGGCTAATACTTTTGATGGAGTTCGATATGTCATAAAGAAGGTGATCAAAGGTCAGACAGTTGTAGAATATTTGACACAATAGCTACTTGTAGAAGAAGAATATGAACCTCAGTTTTTTGATGAAGGCCTATGAGCGATAGAGCCCTAAGGAAGTAAGATGTACTTTGATAGAGTAGTGAGTAAGAAATTGGCAAGAGTAGGAATAAATTTGGTTTCACTTAAAATGGAGCTATTTCCTGTGGCCAAAAAGCTAAACTTTAAGGTGACCAACAATATGGTAGAGTATGAAGCGTATGCATTCAGGTTAGAGTCGCTAAGGGTAAGAATGATGGAGATATTTAGGGACTTTTTATTGGTCATTTCTCTGGTAATGGATGAATAGGAGATAAAGGAAGAACAATTGATGCCATACTTAAAGTATCTAAAGATGTTAAGCTAAAATTTTCAGAAGATTATGTTTCATCACCTCTCATGAGAAGAGAACGTGATGGCAAATACATTCCTACTTTAGTTGCCATATGGGATGGACCCAAAAGAATGCTAATGAAATCTTTGCTAACACTCAATTCCAAAATATCATGCTATGTTAGGGACGTGTTGATGTAGATGACAGTGGAAAATTACCCATGGTATTACGATGCCTAGAGATACTTAGAAAGTGACACATACCACAAAAGGACACATAAAAAGGATAGTGTTGTAATTCAGAGGTTAGCACTGCAATTCATGATTTATGATGGCATAGTATATGAGCAAATGCCATAAGGATTCATTTAAGGTAGTAACGTGATGGAAGAGGTACATACAAAAATCTATGGCCCCACATGAATAGGTTGGCTTTAGCTAGAAAATCCTAATGATGGGATACTACTGAATAACTATGGAGTAAGATTATACTAGAATCGCAAGGAGTTATCACAAATGACAGGTTCATAGAAGTCTTAACCACTTGCCACTAGTAGAATTGCAACATATGACTTCATCTTGGATGTTTGCAACAAAGGCCATTTATGTCATTAGAGAACTCAAACAAGCTTTTGCAAAGGGACACAAGTACATTGTGGTAATGGTCAATTACTTTTTGAAGTGGGTAGAAGTTAAGTCCTTCAAAAAAGTTGAGGGCAAAACAAATGGCCAAATTCATATAGAGGAACCTTATTTATTGCAATGTTGTGCCACATTATATTATGATGAATAATGGAGTACATTTTGAGGCCAAGGTTAGAGTAATCCTAGAGAAGTATGAGGGAGTTCACTATAAATCTTTACCTTACAGGCCACAAACAAATGATACAATTGAGGTAGCAAATAAGAATGTCAAGAACATCCTAGCTAAGATGGTGAAATGAACCAATTCTAGAACATTGACAAGAACGATATCTTATTCTTTAGTGTATGGAATAAATATAGTACTACTAGTAGAAATAGAGATAAAATCTCTTCAGTTGTTGGTTGAGACAAGGATTCCTAAGTAGCAGTGGATCAGAAATCGATATGACTAATTAGCTCTATTGGCCTTTTACCATATTTAGTTATACTAATCAAGGATAGTGAACACCTTCAATGAAAAGGTTAAGATGAGTGCGATAAAGGTCGATAACTTAGTATTAAAGATAATATGGACTCAATATCTTAAGGAAAAATTCAAGCCAAATTGGGAAGGTCTATATGTGGTTAGGCAAATATATTAAGGTGGTGCAAATGAAACTATCGGATATAGGTAGGAATGAATCTTTAAATTGGTGAACTTGGATAGGCTAAAGAAGTACTTCATGTGAGGCAGTTAGAAAAGAAAAATAAATAAGTCCACTAAGTCAAAAACCTGAGAGGACAACTTCAGCAAAAATTAAGGTATAATAAAAGAGAATAAAAGTAAATGAGCCTGTTAAGTCGAAAACACGAAAGAACGGCTTAGGTTAAAATTAAAGCCTAATAAAGCAAAAGGTGAAAGAGTGCAAACGACCACTATGAAAAGTGACAACATGTCAATAAAGGGTATTTGTTGAAAAAAAAAAAAAGACAATGACTAGAGGATTGTCAATGATAAGGGATAAAGAATAAAAAGCCAACAAGTCAAAGGCATTGATCTAGATAACAGGATGATTTAGTGTGTCATTATTAAAAGTAATGACCATACATTTAATTAGTATGTAATATACAAATTGTAATGATGCATGACAAGCATAACACTAGAAGAAAATGTATTTGCATAATGAAAGTAATTTGTGCCAAACATTTTCTTAAACAAAATGAAATATATGAAATTCTTTTTCTATATGCACAATGTTGTTCTAAATTTTTTTTTTATTAAGATTAGAAAGCTATATGTCTCTAATCGTCATGGAGCCAGGCCTTAAAATCAGCATGATTAGAGGTAGAGGCCTCAGTAAGGAAGATGTGATAGTTGTAGTCATTAGCCTATATAGCGTTCACCTTATCTTGAAAGCTGAGTTAAGGGTCCCTTTATGAAAAAAGGAAGAAACCCATTACATCTTGTGTTGCTACGAACTATTGATGAACTCTAATTAGGCCATAAAAGGTATTGGATGCTAGAGGTGGAATGATCACACATTCTCTATAGGTCCTTAATGTGACCCCAAAAAATCTCCATCATGGACAATTCCATTAGATGCCAAAATCTAAGATATGGGATAAAAACTCAATCCATTTAACTCTAATGGAAGTAAGTTTCGAAATCAATGGTTTAAATGATGCTATGAGAAATAATATCTCGTGTCCATGATGAGAGCCTCTAGCAAGCCCAACTTCTCCTACACCCATATATAAAGAAAAAAAGAAAGATAAAAAGAAGAAAAATGAAAAGCTTGTTAGGTTAAAACTTGAAAGTGCGACCTAAGCAAAAATGAATAGCCCCTTGGATTGATAAACCCGCAAGAAAAATACAGGCAAAAGTTGGAGCAAAAAATAATAAATAAATATGAAAAATAAAAATAAAGTGAAAAATGAATGAAAAGAAAAAATGAAAAATAAAAGGCTTTAAAGTAATAATGGAATTCTGAAAAAAAGACTTATTGATACCTAACGACACCTTATTCAAGCCTATAATAGTTTCACTAAGAATCATAGAAAACAAGATTTTCCCCAAATCAATCTCTTTGAAAAGTGGTAAAAATTAGAGGTCAATTTCTCCATCATCTTTTTGTAATAGGAAATCTCACATCAGAATAGTCGTTAAAACATATGCTTGAGCAACCCTAGCATGGTTCCTTGAAAGGTGTAGGGTTATTAAAAGAGATGCCATAATTTTTCTTCCTCCAAAGTGTATAAGAATACCTTATCATTACACAAATCAAACAACTCCATCATTTTCTAAATATGTGTATAATCTAAATGTGGCAATGCAATTTGGTTTGCACCAGTAATGTGGAAGTCGAGGATGGCATTGAATTCCTTAAGCAAGGGGCAAATCTTTATCTCTCTAAAATAGAAAGAACATACAAATTGTAAGTCGCTCATAAAAAATTAGTGTTGAGTTGAATGAATTAAAGGTAACGAAAAGCCTTGATACTCATCCAAGCAAAATTGGACCAATTTGAAGCATAGAGAGACTTCAACAATGCTCTAGCCATGATGAAAAGTGAGAAAAATAACAGATAAGAGTGTAAAAAATAAGAAGAAAGGGTTTTTAAAAAAGGAGAAGGTGATTAGTGCTTGAAAGCTGTGAATAGTTAAGTTGGTTATACAGACTAGCCTTATTGTTTATATAGATAAGTATTCATCTATATAGATAACTTACTGGTTTATACAAATAACTTTTACTACAATTTCTATAATAAAGTTCTCCTTGCACTTTTGGTAATCGATGTTGGACTAGGTTGATCAAACCTAAGTCAAAACTCTTTTTTGATCTTGACAATATATATTGAAAGGTTCTAATGTCAATTTTAAGTATTGTTCTCATAAAAATTAAGTTAAGAACTCATTGAAAGTTGAATGCAAGCAAGTTGCCCAAAGAATCAAAATGGCCTCCTAAGTCACAACCGAGACTTCAAGGTTACAACTGTTTCTTAAGAAAACTTAAGGAATAAAATGCCCAAAAGGATTCGCATTATAGGTCATGGTAGGAGTCACGATCACGACCTTTAAACTTAGTTGGAGGGATTCTAAACACTCAACTTAGCAAAGCCACATGTCAATGGAACTGTTGGAACTTTAAAAATCGTGATAGTGATTTTGGTGTCTTGACTGCGACTTGTGGAAAACCAAGAACTCCAAAGTCTAATTTAATTTGCACTGACGATAGCAACCATCCCTTCTCTATTTGTAACCGCTACTTTCAACATATTATTAAAGGATCCAACGACTAGTTTTTGAAGGTCCAATGCTCGAGTACCACGTATAACTAGCCATTAGACACATTTAAAGATCTCGACCATAACCCATCATAATCCAGAGCAAAAAAATAGCTCGCAACCATGACTTTTATTTGACAAGCATTAAATGTAAGATTTTGCCTCCAATTTTGGAGATTTGAAAATAGTTTTGTTTGTAATGACTTTTTGGTGGTAAGAACCTATAAATACTCCACCAAATGGTTTTAAATGCAAGAGAATAACAATTTACTTTAGCCAAACTCTTGCAAATTTAATTTTTAACTCTCAACTCGTAATTTCTTTATATTGAAGTTGTAAAGATTAGGTGTGAGCCATTAAACATCATTAGCTCTGGGTTTTAGAGTGACCCTTATCGTGAAAAATTCTTGTTTAAGTTAAGTATGACTCTTAGAAAAACATTTGTATTGTGTGTTAGCCTTGGAAAACACATTGTATAAGTTATGTGTGAGCTTGTAAAACACTATTGAGTGATAATGAAACACCTAATTAAAAAAATTAGGGAGTGGATGTAGGGTTAGTTAGTTAATACCCTAACCACTATAAATCTCTTGTATTACTTTTTCTTCTACTCTTTCTTTAAACTTAAGATCATTCACACTCCCTTCAAAAATTTAAATTTATCACCAATTCAGCCCCCTTCTTGGTGCACAAGAACGAACAAGTGGTATTAGAGCTTAGTGTCAAATCTAGCCTTAATTGCTTGAGAAAACATCAATGGCACATGAAGGAATTCACTATAATCTCAAACCTCTCTTTGGTGGATTTGACTATACTAATTAGAAGTATAGAATGAAAATCTACTTTGATAGTGATGTAGTGGATCTATGGGATATTGTTACTAAGGAGTGGAAGCTACCAACTAAAATAATGGATAATTGTAAAGAATTACTTCCTAGAAAAGAATGGGTTGAAACTCATAGAAAGGCAAATGGCAAAAACAAAAAAGCCATAGCAATTCTCTTGAGTTCCATGTCAAGAGAAAAAGTTGGAAGAGTTCAACATTGTCAAACTGCTCATGCCATATGAAAAGCTTTAGAGAACTACCATGAAGGCATAACATTTGTAAAGTGAAGTAGATTAGATATGTATGTCAATAAATGAGCGCTTTTCATGATGAAGGAGAATGAATCTATCACCGATGTGACCAATGATCTCCTACATTGTAAATAACATGAAGAAGTATGAAAGAATTTTCACTAACCATGAGGTAAACACAAAAATCCTCAAGATATTTTCTTTAAGGAAATTTGAAGCAAGGATGTCTAACATATAAAAGTCCAATCAAGAGATTGGAAAAATGTCAATCGATGTTCTCATTAACAAACTTCTTACCTATGAGATGATGATCAATAAAGATGAACAAATGAAAAGGATGTGAGGAAAAAAAAAGAAAAAAGAGAAAAGAACACATTTGCTTTTAAATCCTCTAATAAAGACAAAGAGGTGGAAGAAAGCACAAATGAAAGTGATGAAAGTGAGAAGGAGGAAGAAGAACTTGTCATACTATCTAAAAGGTCCAAAGAGCTCATAAAGATAAGAAAAGAAAAGAAAGAAAGAATCTTAAGAAGACATCTCCCAACTTTAGTGAAAAGAAGAATGATATAACTTGCTTTGAATATAGAAAGCAAGGCATAACAAATTAGATTGTTCCAAGCTAAAAAAGAAAAAGAAGTGGGATTAGGACAAGAAAAAGAGCTTCAAAGTAACATGGGATGATGACTCAAGTGAAGAAGATGAAGATGAAGAGGTTGCCAACTTTTGCTTCATGACTCAAGAGGACTTCTCCAATGAAGTAAGTACTTCACCTCATTCTTATGGTGATTTAGATGCATATGAGGATAAGGATGATGACCTTCATGAAGTTATGTCCTTGAGATGCAATAAGTATAAGTAAAAAATAAAAGTTTATAAGAAAAAGTGTTTTAAACTTGAGGATGAATTCAAAAGTTTAAATGATCTTACGAATGACTTAAGGACTTCAAATGAAAAACTCAAGAAATCTTTGAAAAATCTTTCTAAAATTCATCCTCTTTTGACTTTTTGAGAAAAGAAAATAATTTCTTAAAAGGTAAATTTATTGAGTAAAGGAATTCCATCTCTAAATTTCATAAAGGGAAAGAAGTTTTTGATACACTTATAACATCCCAAAGGCTAGCTCTTGTGAGATATGGTCTTGGTTTCAACGGAGCTTCCTCATCTACATCTTTTCCTTCCACATTCATTAGAGCTTCTACACCTTAAACCTCTAGCATCCTAAAGGCAAGGGAAAGGCATCCTAAGGCTCAAAGGGTATGCCTCAAAGAGCTAAACATGTTTCATGTACACTAAAAGGCACTCATACAAAATGTCCCTTTTACTCCTCGTTATTGTTGCACTTGTATGCATTCTTATGGCCAAAGTATGACAAGGCCTCCTAATCATACTAAAGTGGTTCATAGGAGAAAGACTCATAAGTTTAAACTATAATGTCACTATTACATGAAATTTAGGTATATTAATCTGTTTTGCTATATTAGAAAGACACACCTTAAATTAGAGGACCCTTTTAAGCCTAGCCCTTAAGGACCTAAGTATGCTTGGGTACCTAAATAAAAGTGAAATGGTTTTGTTTTGTAAGAATGCTTGGAAGTCACTAAGAAAGACAATGGTTAGCACGTGGATAGTGAATACTCAAAGCACCTGACCAAAAATAGGAAGGTATTCATGTGCAACAAGGAAAATGATGATGGCAATGTCACATTTGGAAGCAATGCCAAGAATAAGGTATTTGACATTAAAATTATTGGTAAAAAGTGTTGCTCTCTCATTGTCAATGTGCTTTTAGTTGAGGGTTTGAAACATAATTTGTTAAGTGTGAGTCAATTACATGATAAAGGTAATAAAGTCATCTTTAACCCTAGAGAATGTTGGGTTACTACTTTAGTATATAAGAATATAGTCTTTAAGGTAAAAAGAGAGGCAATACTTATCTAATTAACTTAGAGAATTTAGATAACCAATCTTTCAAGTGTCTTGTCTCTATTAGCAATGAATCTTGGATTTAGCATAGAAGACTTGGACATGCTAGCATGGAGCTTCTATAACATCTATCAAAATGAGAGCTAGTAGAATGTCTTTCAAAGCTCAGGTTCCAACTCATACACATGGACTTAGTTGGACCTACAAGAAATGCTAGTTTAGGTGGAAAACACTATACATTTATCCTAGTAGATGACTATTCTAAATTCATTTAGGTTTTCTTCCTTATTAATAAGAGTGAGACTTTTGAAAGCTTTTAAAAGTTTTGCAAATTGTGTTCAAAATAAAAAAGGGTTACTTCATTTCTTCTATTAGAAATGACCATGGAAAGGAGTTTCAAAATGAAAGTTTGATAATTATTATTTCAAAAAAGGGATTTCACACAACTTTTCTACTCCTAGAACACCATAACAAAATGGTGTTGTAGAGAGGAAAAAATAGAACTTTGGTGGACATGGCAAGAACAATGCTCAATGAGCATTTTTTACCAAATTACTTTTGGGCTGAAGCCATCAATACTCATGTTATATTGCAAATTATGTTTTCAAAAGGCCCATTTTGAATAAAATCTCTTATGAGTTATGAAAAGGTAGAAAACCTAAGATCCCATACTTAAGAGTGTTTGGATGTAAATGTTATATCTTAAATACCAAGGATAATCTTCAAAAATTGACATCCAAAATGGATGAGGGTATATTTCTCAGTATTCCACCTCTAGTAATGTTTATAGAGTTTTGAACAAAAGGTCCATGATTGTTAAAAAATCAATAAATGTTATGTTTGATGAATCAAACAAACTTGATCTTGGAAAAGGTTCTCTTATTGAAGATCTTGTAGGTGACTTTGAGAGATTGAAGCTTAACTCCACACCAAAGGAAGTTGAGATAGACATTGAAGATCAAAAGCCACCTCAAGAGAAAGATTAAGTTCAAACCCAATAAGAAGAGAATCAAGCTCAAAGACTTCCTAAGGACTAAAGGTACTCTAAGAACCACCCAAAGGACTTAATCATATGTGAAACCTCTAAAGGTATAAGTACTAGAGCCAAATTGAATGCATTAGATAATAATCTTGCTTTTGTTTTCAAATTGAGCCAAAGTCTATTGATGAAGTTCTTAATGATGAGAGTTGGGTGAATGCTATAAAAGGTAAACTCAACCAATTTGAGGGAAACAAAGTTTAGGAATTGGTTCCTAGGCCTAAGGAATATCAGATTATAGATTGCAATTGGGTGTTTAGGAACAAGTTAGATGAGTAAGATTTCATCACTAGAAATAAAGTTGGATTGGTCGTAAAAGGTTACAACCAAGAGGAAGACATTGACTATGATGAAACATTTGCCCCCATTGTAAGATTAAAGGCCATTAAGGTTCTTTTAACATTTGCTTGTTATATAAATTTTAAACTTTTTTCAAATGGATGTGAAAAATGCATTCTTAAATAGTTTCATTGAAGAGGAAGTTTATGTATAACAACCTATGAATTTCCAAATCATGTTTCAAAATAACTAAGGTCGTATATGGTTTGAGACAAGCTCTAAAAGTTTGGTATAAAAGGCCCAGTTCATTTCTTTTAAAAAATTATTTTGAAAAAGGCAAGGTTAACACTACATTGTTTGTGAAAAAAACATCACAAGGGTACACTGTCATTCAAATTTATGCTGATGATATTATATTTTGGTGCTATTAATGAATCTCTTTATGAGAAATTTGCTAAATGTATGACTAGAGAATTTGAGATGAACATAAAGAGTGAGCTTAAGTTTTTCCTTGATTTTCAAATCAAGCAAACCAAAGATGACATCTTCATCAACCAAGCTAAGTATACAATAGAGCTACTCAAAAGGTTTGGGATGGATGGATGCAAGGTAGCTAACACACTAATGAGTGCATCAATAAAGCTTGATAAAGATGAATTAAGTAAGTCCATTGATGGAAGAAAGTACAAAGGTATGTTTTGTTCTCTCATATATCTTGCTAGTTCTAGATTCAATATTATGTATAGTGTTTGCTTGTGTGTTAAATTTCAATCACGTCCTAAAGAATCTCATTTACATGCAATTAAAAGAATTTTGAAACACCTTTATGGCACCATGCACTTAGGTTTGCGATATCCTAGAAATTTATATTTTAGTATGTTTGGATATTCATATGCGAATTATACCGGTAGTTTATTGGATAAAAAGAGTACTTTCAAAACTTGCTAATTAATTGGTGAATGTTTAGTTTCTTAATTTAGTAAGAAGTAAGTTTTAGTTACCTTGTCCACCGCCGAAGCGGAATATATGGCGACAGGTTGTTATTGCACCCAAATTCTTTAGATGAATCAACAACTCAAAGATTATGGAAAAGATGTTGATCACATTCCCATTGAATTTGACAATACAAATGCAATAAATCTTTCAAAGAATCTCATCCAACATTTAAGAAGCTAACACATTGACATTAGGCATCATTTCCTTAAAGATCATAAGCAAAATGGTAATATGGTGTTAAAGTTCATTGACACTAACAACCAACTTGCAGTTATTTTCACTAAACTCTTTAATGAAGAAAAGATGAACTTCATCAAGAGGGAACTTAGGATGCTTGATAGAAGCTCCTAATGGTGAAAGTGGATCTCATTATATGCATGTGATATTGATTGATGTACATTATTGAATTGTTGATGTACTTAATGAATATATGTTTGGCTAATGTGTTGGATGATATAATTCAATGTGCAGTTGAGCCTTTCTATGTTTAATTGTATGAATTGGTCATCAAAATATCAACTTGATCACATTAAGTTTGGCCCATATGTTTAAAATTTCATTTTAAGTTGTTTTCAAAAGGTGTTTTTAATTCACGACCAAGATTGCAAGTCGCAACCGCTACTTACAAGCTAGCTTCAATTTTCTAACCCTTATCAATTCACGCTTGTGACTTAAGGGCACCCCTACAAAATTTTGAATTTCAAAAATTATTGACTATTGACTTTGCATCTTTCTAAGGAATTTTTATCTATTACTCATAAAATTTGCAATTCATGGGCACAACACGTAAGTAACAATCGCAACTTACATGTATTTGCTGAGTAATAACCATTTGCATCCCAAATGATGCAACTCCCTCATTTAATGCATTTCCTATCCACTAACACCCTTTTTCTACCTATTTAAACCCCTTTTCTACCTCTCAACTTCATTTATCTCACTTTCTCTTTCATCAAACTCACTTTCTCCCAATCTTTCTCTTATTCTTTTCATTTTCAAATCATTTTATCCTCTCTTCATCTTCTCTGATGGCTCTAAGGAATTTAACAAGCATAAAAAAAAGGCAAAGGGATTGCCACCTCCTCTCCTTCAAGACAAGGGCCACCTCTCTACCTTATGAAAGGCATAACCAATATAGAGAATGAGAAGTACAAGGCTAATCACCCAAGCCAACCGAATCCCTTATGAGTTTCCTTGAAAATCTCTAATGAGATCAAGGGATTCCTTGTACATTTAGGATGGGTGGAGTTTATATGGAGAGATGAACTGAGATATGAAGAAATCGTCAAAGAGTTCATATGCACCATAGCCCTACGCTAGAAGACTGAATCTAATGTGAGTATCTATGGCCTCACTTTTTGGGGATTTGAGGAGGAATATTACATCACATATAACTAAATTTGATTATTATTCAATTTCCAAACAAGGGATCGGGTACCAATACAAGAAAATGGGGTCTTACCAACGAATTGTTTCCATTGGGAAACCAAAAAATTCATTAATAAATTTGTTTACCAACAGATTTTATTCCATTGGTAAAATTTCTCAATGCAAAAAAGAATCTATTGGTAAATTACCAATGGAATATCAACCAAATACCAACAAAAAAAACTAGGTCTATTAGTAAATTACCAATAGATTACCAATAGAAGGTTCGTTAAAAATGTGAAGCCATTGGTAAAATTTTTCAATTTTTGGTAGAGAATTTATTGGTAAAATACCAATAGATAAACAATTCGCTGCCAAATTTTGGCTCACATTCGTTGGTAAAATACTAACGGATATAAAATCCATTAGATATTTAATCGCATTTTTTGGTAATTTGTTGGTATTTTACCAATGGATTGCAAATCAATTGCTAATTTTTGAATCGCCTTCATTGTTAATCCTTATCAACAGATTGTCAATTCGTTGGTAAGTTATAGATCTCATCCATTGTTAATCCGTTGGTATTTTACCAATGGGTTGAAAATTATTTGGCAAATTTTTTTACTATAGTTAGTAATCCACTGATATTTTTTTAAAAATTGTTTTTTTTTTAAAATGAATGCTGAAAACTATTATTTATATATCCAAATTATTACGAACTCAAATTTTAGTAACACTCAATTTTATAATATTTGATATAATATTAAAATAATAAATTCATTAAGTAGCATATCAAATAAATTGAGTAGATATTAAAAGAGTTCAACAGTAATAGTCATTCAATATCATACATCTAGTCCTCATTCTCATCCTCTGTTTGATCATGATCGATAAGGTTTGGATAGGTTGGAGAAACTATGGATCCATTAGCTCTCAGAATTTTCTTTATCCTCAACTTCATCTCTTGTTGCTTCTGCTTTAACTCGTTCTCCATCTGCTCTTGTCTCTGCCTCATCATATGCTCCATATCCTCCTGTTTCTACCTCATCTCCCTTCGCACTATGTCTTGAAGCTCATTTCACATATCTTTTCGCACTATCCTTCACCTCCTCATAAAGCTTAGATTGTACATGCTTACGATCTAATGGTGGTGTAAAAGAGCTACCATCTAATACCATAACTGATGGTTTATTTCCAAGTCCATAACACCATTTCTTCTTTAATGATCCAATAACTTCATAAAAAATCTTGGACATATCAACTGACTCTACAGATTTCGTCGCAGTCAGATTTTGAGTTATAACAGTATAACATTACATTACATCATCCTAAAGACAAGTAAATATCTCAAAATGTGTAATATTCAACATATAAACTAAAGCAATTATTATTATTCAGCTAACTAATAACGATATTCTTTGATCACTGATCAATAAAGCTTTCATCTGACTTACTCTTATGGATCCTCTTGAAAATATCATAGTCAGTCACCATTTGTCTAGGATGCGCTTTAACCTGAAATTGTTGTTATGCTTCTTATACCATAATATATTATTACAATAATTATGCTACTTGAATTAGAATTTCTAAATTGAAAAAGTAAGGAATGCAAAACATTTAATAATTATTTATAAGGTCTATGTTGTGATCTCTAACGAATTTAGAACCTCCAATGTGCCCAGACATTCTAGTGTTGGGTCTTGCAATCTCGTTCAATCGACATTTAGATGTAGTCAAACACTTTTGCTTGAACTTCAGAGTATTCCATTTTTCCTGCCAGCTATCCCAAGTCTCTTATGGAATGCACTAAGGTCGCTTTCTGATTTCCTCCAATCACAAAGTGTGTTAGAATATCGCCTACCAACCTAGCACTTTTAGATATTTCAAACCACAACCTCTAAAGAATTATCATACCTGAAATGCTTCTACAATATGGAAAGTTTTATGGCAACAATGTAGTATAACTTAAAATTTGATTGAAGCGAAAATCAAGTTCCTTAATTAACTTTTAAAAGCAATTAATTAATCTCTTCAAAATTTAATGCTATCAATGTGACAAGTTTATAAAGACAAAATGCTCGTTATAGTTGCACAATTTGTAGTTAAGAAAATAATTTTAATTTTACACGTTATGAAGCTCCAAAAAGAGAGTAAATTTTACATAATAAGAATATTATAAAACTCAAAAGTGATGGAGTTTAAGGATTCTCCCTACATGTTCTGCATTAATTCATATTTAACAATCTAAGCAAATATGGTAAACTAAAGTTTGGTTATCCTTCAACAATTATTATATGACTAATCTAATGAAAAGTGATATAATCTATTGCTTTTTTAAAGAGGTAATTATATAAGATGAAAGGAAATAATTCTTAGTCCCATTGTCATCACATTTGCCCCCTAAACTTCTGAAGTCAATGGAAATAATTGTCTTTGTATTTCAATATAAGTCTATGAGCAAACACATATAATATGATATTTAGATCTACTAGATCAAGTTTTGTACATTGTCAAAGCTTTAATAAATAACAACCAATAATCTTTAGTTGTCCAATTCATTGTTGTTGCATAATAAGTATTACCTTAAATTCATTCTAATAGTATTCTTTGGTATCATCTATCACTGTTGACTAAGTATATCCCCTTTTTGTCAAATTTTGGCTTCATGCACTTTGTAATCTACATTAAACCCTTGTGAGAGGGAGTAAAACTGCTTGTAGAAAAATCATATATATATATTGTTATTAATATATATTAATAGTATGCAAAAATTACTAGTTATAGTGTATCTCAAGTAATGGCTTAGTACTGTTAGAAGAAGCATCTACAGCTAATGATGAAGTCGATATATGATCCTCAAGACTTGATCTAGAATTTAGAGTGGTAGGTAATGGTTATGATCCAAAAGTTGGAGTGGTAGATAATGGTGGTGATCCAGAAGCTAGAGGGGCAGTGAATGGTGATAATCTAGAACATGGACTTGTAAATGATTGTAGTGACTCCTTTGCAGGTGTGGCATGTGATGATGTAGCTAGAGTAAAAGAAAATGCCAATGGTGGTGCTAATAATGAGGAAATTGATAGTCTAACTTCTTCATCTCCTATCCCACGACCAATCGAATGTCCTTTATGTCCATCTCCTCTACCACGACCACTTGAACATCCTCTATGTCCTTCTCCTCTACTAGTACAACCACCAACAATAGTGCTATGATACAAATTACATATACAATAATATTGAATAAAGTAGGCATCAGTAAAGACATAATATTTTAAAGAAAACATGTAAATAAAAAATTAGTCATACTATTATCGTACAAATGCTTGGCAAACCCATATTTAAATAAAAAAAAAGAAGCATAAAGTAGATATCCTAACAAATTTTAGTTCAAATAATACATAGCCACCCACCTAAGGCCTCACATTTGTTTATTCAAAATAGTTGGACAATATAGATTATGCAAAAAATAACATAAATTCAAAATATATACTAACAAAAATAACTTTAATCACTATCAGTCTTGTTGGCTCATCTTCTTCATCAACATTTTCATCTTCAAGGTATATGAATACACCATTTTGATCATTTAAGGGAAGTGGTTCTTTGTCCAATTGAATTTGATTATCATAATGGGTATCAACCTCATCCTCTTGAAAATGGCAACTGTTCATTTATTTCAGCCTTTTGTATAACATTCACAGTGCCACTAACTTTTATTTTGAATATAGCCCACTAATCGCTCTTGTCACTCCTTAAGCTAGGGTAGTTACAAGAGTACACCTAATTTGTTTGCACAGTTGGAAAATGGTTCATATCTTCTAAACCTCAATTTGTTATTCACCTCTACAAGATTACACTCCTTATAGACCTTCGTTCCCAAGTTCGATGTAGGGTCAAACCAATCACTCTTGAATAATACAATTCATTTGATTGATGAGGTGGGGGGTATTTTAACTTTGTCACTTCTATCAACTGTCCATAGTAATCACTCTCATTGACACTTAAATTTGAGCCTCTAATGCATACCCCATCATTTATAGTAGCTCTCATAGAATTATGTTGTAAAGTGTGAAATCTGTAACCATTTACATTGATATGACATAATGGTTCATAAAGGGCCTTTTGCAAGATTCTTTTATGAACTTGTTTGAAATATTGTTTAAAGGATTATGTGCCTATAAAAAAGTTGAAATATTATTTAGAAACAAACATGAGAAATTGAGTATTGAACCATATTGAGGGTAATATAGAAAAGAAGCATTTGTTATAATACTTACACATGTTTCAAACCAATTTGGAAATTCATTTTCTAGTTTGTTGTCAACTTCATCCTCAATGATATTGGGTTGAGTTTGCTTTAGAGAGTCAATGTAAATATTTAAAAAAAAAAAAAAAAGAAATGAAGACCAATTGAAATATTAGAGATGTGGAGTTACCTTTAAAAGATGTATGACATGAGTAAACATATTTATGAAACACTAACCAAGTAAATGGTTTTACCTTTGAGCAATTAAAAAAAAATGTAATTGCAAGCAACTTTATATTCTTTCTCACTCTTAAATCTTGATTTAGATTTTCCAAATAGCCAACTAGGATGTTTGAATATTGATAGGTTCCCTTCATATTCTTCACCTTCCTCACTTTCAATATGACCGTCATAATTACATGGCACTTGTGTATGCCTTATGCTTACATGGTCCTTGAAGTAATACTGACAAAATGATGTAGCTTTTTCAACTAAATAAGCATCGCATATTGATCCTTTCACTTTAGCTTTGTTATTCACATTATTTTTCTATTTTCGAAGGTACCTACAATATGTTTTAATGTTTATAATATCAGGAATTTCATAAATTATAAAACACTTTGAATACCTTCTTAAAAAGACACATCTATTAGTATTGTACAAGACCAACTCTCTTCATTTCATAAGCTAAATGCACAAAAAGATGTTCCACAGAGTTAAAAAAACTCATAGGAAATATTCATTCAAGCTCACACAAAATGACAGAAATTTCTTTCTCGAGTTGGACCATGTCTTCCATTCTTATGACAATAGTTGTGAGGTCTTTAAAGAAAAGGCTTAACTTTATAAGTGCCTTCCAGACATGTGGTAGGAGTAGTTCACTGAATGTTACAGGTATTAACCTTTGCATAAACACATGATAGTCATGGCTTTTCATTCTATACAAATTATGCTTCTTCATGTCTATACATCTTGCCATATTTGAAGGATATCCATTAGGAAATCAGAGGCTTTTGACCTATTCACACGATGCTTATTTCCCTTGCTTGTCCAAAGTGTAACAAGCTTTAATGTATTTTCCTGTTGTAACATTTTGTGCCAACTCCGAAAGGTGACAATATTCATTCAACTCTTCCTTAAATTTAGAAGTGTCCTTTATTTTCATTTTACATTCATTACTATATTAAAGATATTGTCAAATATATTATTTTCAATGTGTATGACATTAAATTGTGTCAAATCAAGATTGAACTCAAATATGACAAATCCCAAAATATGCTTATTTTCTTCCACCCATAATTTTTGCATTTTGCTTAATTAGTCTCTTCAACATCCAATTCTGTGACTTTCTTTATCCCCAAATTTTCAATCTCTCTCAATATTTCAATGTCACTTTTGACCGGTGGTGCTACCTTAACCACTGTTATGTTTTTATGAATGAGGTTATATTCTTTCGGAAGGGATGGTCTGATTATAAGAACTTACAGTGATTATCAAACCATGATTATTTTCTACCCCTTGAAAGAGTAAATGCATTTTAATTCTCTATGTAATATGGACAAGCTAACTAAGCTAACCAATTTGTAGTACTCCAACCATATAACATCAAATATGCAGGGAAGTCACTAATTGTCCATATAAGAGCAACTCTCATCTTAAAGTTTTGCTTCTTGAAAATGTCATGTGTCTGGACCCCGATCTTTCATAATTGTTTCAATTTCGCAATAAGAAGTTACGAGAATACATCTAACTTCTCTTTTGGGTTTTCTAGCCCAAGAACTAATATAGTTAATAACATATATTACTTCTTCATACACAACCATGATGGCAAGTTATACGAAGTTACTATGATTAGCCGCGATGAATATTATTGACCTGATTGCCTAAAAGATTGAAACCCATCAATATAAACTCTTAGTCAAGCATTTTGAATTTCAGCTATAAAATCTGGATATGTATGATCAAACTGCTTCCAAACAAGAGAGTTTGAGCAATGAATCATAGCACCATTTTTCAGCTTCATGCTCTGCATGCCCCCTTATTTCCTCAACTATAGCATTAGACATATACAATCTTTTTAATCCATCAATAAAAGGGAAGTAGTACATTTTCTTATATGAAATATTGATTTTTCGTCTCTTACCACTTCCTCGACATGCCATTTTATAATAAGGATGTACACAAAACTTGTAACTATTTAGCTCACTATCTTCATGCCAATATATCAAACATTGATTGTTACAATAATAAATCTTTTCAACTGGTAGGCCCACGCCTCACAGTAGCTTTTTGGTATTTGTAGAAGTTCTTAATCACCACATTACCATATGGATGTAGTTTAAAAGTGGATGTAGGGTTGGTTAATACCTGAACCACTATAAATCTCTTGTGTTGCTTCTTCTCTTACTCATTCTCTAAACTTAAGATCATTCACACTCCTTCAAAAAATTTAAATTTTCTACTAATTCAACCATCTCTTCTTAGTGCATAATGACCAACAATCGATTTGTTTTGGGTTTATCTGAAGAAGCACATATATATCCAAATAAAGTAATTCGACATGCTATACAAATAAAATTGCACAAAGTCAAGACATATATTATTGCAAAATTGCTCAATCCAAAAAGTTTGGGTGCTTTGACCTAAAATAGCCTAGTATTTTAGCTTACAAAGAAAATAAAGGGGCTCAAACATGCCTAACTACTATATAGCTCAAATTAGTGTGCAAAAGTTCTTATAACTTACTATAAGTCTTAATAGCAAAAAGAAGTCTAAAATGGCTTAAGAAGATTTGAAGGTAGCTGCAGCAGGACTAATCCTTATTTTCCTCCTCTTTAAAATTGCCCACATAATCCTCAGACTCTATTGGCCTTGGTAACTTCGTGCTTGCATAAAGCTTTACTAGTTTGACATGCATCTCTTAGAGCTCTCAATCCTATCGTTGGATCATCTCCTCCAACAAAACATAAGGTTAGGATGATTAGGGTGCACATTTATTAGTACAAACATAAACATGTATACATGAGATGCATTCTTACTAACCTATAGATAGCGAGTTTGCTAAGTAAGCATCCTTTTCAGTGCAATAATAAGGTCAAACATATGTTTGTCCTAGACACAATAAATTTGTGCAAATACAAAATAAAATCAACAAGCATAACAAGGAATAAGGAATCTAAAGCCATAAAGGAAGAAATCACTTATGTGGGTGGTATTGTTAGCTTGAAGGAACACGAGGATTAGGTGAGCTCTAGTGCCATCATAAAGCCTGTAAGTGACGAAACACATGTCTCTATGAAGCTATCGAGAAATGGGTCCACCTCCTCGACAATGATAGGCTCTAAGCCCAATGTCTCTATGGTGCAAGCCTATTTATGGCTCCTTACTATTAGTGCGGGCTCTAAAGGTACTCACTCAAAGTGGGTCATCGTTCCACTTGCACCATATCACAACACTATCCCTCTAAGGACCTCGTGTCGAGGGAATGACTAGGTTCAAGTCTTGAACATCAGAACCATGTCCATCAGTGACTCTACAATTTAAGCCCATTACCTCCTTAACACTCGAAACCAGTTGGTCCTTAGGTTGTAGGTCTAACGCCAGTTGAAGTGCCATCTCCTCTAGGTCGACAACCCAAAATATGTCCCTTGATGGACGCTGAGGCATTGGGCGTACGTTGAGACTCTACTACTAAAGCAATACCCTTTCTCTTAGGTATCGCTCTTTAATGAAGGGCTACAAGAAAAACATCAAGCGACACCCATAGGAGTGCATCTCCGCTTCCACTAGCTCTAATTGCTTGGGTCCCCTTCAATCCAAGCAGAGCTATACGAAAAGAAGCACCCGCTGTAACTATCTAAACAAATACACAAATCTTAAGAACTAATAGTTTAACTTTGTTTCTTTTTGTAAAAGAATGTACCTGAGCCATCATAACCTCATTCAAGTGATTGCGCCTAATCTTTAGTGATCTCTCATCATCTTGCGGATTACTCCACTGCTGGAAATGCAAGTAGTACTGCTCCGAATTTATTAATACGAGGGGAGAGAGAGTGTGTGTGTGTATATTTTAGGGCAGAAGGGAAGTGAGAGTAGAAGGAAAGAGAATTAGAGTGAGAAAAGAGGGGTAGGAGGAAAGAGAATGGCTATATAGTGTTATGTGTCAACTTATCTTAAAACAATATCCTGTTGTTCTCTAGCTCACTTACCGTACTTCAATTTTTAATGAATTTAAATAGAATTAATATATATTATTAATTTCATTCTTAGAATTAGTTTTAAACAATTCCTTTCCATTTTATGAAATAATTGTATATAATAGAGCTATGTGTTATTATTTTACATTATGTTATAGAAAATTAGCACATCAAAAAAATATTTTTAAATAAAAAATTAGAATATTCAACCACAATAAAAAAACTTTATATATTAAAAATTACAAAATTTAAACGTAAAAATTCCAAAATGAAGTCAAAATCATATAAAAAATATTCTAAATAGAAAATTAGAAAAACCTAAAAATAAAAATTCTAAAGTACTTCTAAATGGGAAATTGGAAAAACCTAAAAAGTAAAAATTATAAATAGAAAGCCAAAATATTATGAATAAGAAATTAAAAATTTTTAAAATAAAATTCCAAATTATTTCTAAATACAAAAATTAGGAAAACTTAAAATGTAAAAATTCTAAATAGAATTTAAGATTTAAATTAATTTTATTGATTGTTCAAAATTCTAAGTATATAAGGATAAATAATAATATAGTATATTATAAGAAATTACAGGTAAATTTAATAAAATTTTTCTTAAAATTGTATTATATAATATTAAATATATGAATCAATAGATAATGTTTTGTTATTCACACACACACACACACATATATATATATATTACAATTATCTGTTAATTATGAAATACTTAATATTATTTATTTGATTAATTATTAGAAATTATTTCATTTAAATTTAATAATTTTTCCTTAAAATTATGTTATATAAGATTCAAAATATAAATCAATATTTAATTCTTTATTACAACTAACTCTGTATATAATTATAAGTTTGAAATTTTAATTACTTGACATTTTAATTATTATTTATATATTAATTTTAATTATTTAACTAATTAATTAATAAAAATAAATATTAAATTTATTTAAAATATATTATTATTATGATAAGCGAGCTTTTCAGATAGAAGGTTAATAATAGATGCAGTTTTAAGAGAAAATAAAAATTATACGTCTTAATGTTAATAAGCATCAATTCAAATGTTATGGATGAAATTCAGCTAGTGAATTTATGAAAATGTGGTTTCGTGAGTTTCAAAGCTGAATTTTTTATTATTTTTTTTCTAGATGCTCTGGTGAACGTGCTGAATTATGATAATGTTTTTGAGTACTATACTATTTATGAAAAACTAAAATGTCTGTTTTTTTTTTAAATTTTATTTAAAGTTTGTTTATTTTTTTATTTACCTTCGAAATTTGAGTGTTTAAATTGATTCAAAAAGCTAATTTGGACTTCATTTAACATTATTGAAAAGATGAAGGGTCAAAATGACCTTTTATCCAAAAAAAAAATTTACCCTCAAAGCTCAAAAGTCGGGGCCCTATATAAGTTAGTTACGCAACCAAACAGCGTTTTTTCTCTTATCTTTTTATCGCTTGTCATCGGTGTCAAGACAAAGGAATACCCTAGCAGGAAGTAGATCTCATGTCTGGGATGTATGGTCAAAACGCCGATTCTGTTCCTCCATCTTTCGGTGGTGGCGGAGGCGGCAGCGGCGGTGGATATGGAGGTGGCAATGGTGGTGATGGTGGTTATGGCGGTGGTGGAGGCGGCCGTGGAGGTTATGGTGGTCGAGGTGGTGGCGGGAGCGGCAGAGGATATGGTGGTAATTCGCACAATCGCGGTATTTTTTTGGAAAAAATTAATTTCTGTATTCCTTGTGGATACAATTATATTTATGATCTTTTTGTCGTCACTGTTGCGTGTTGAGTTCTTAGTTGATTTGATCTACAGGAGGTGGTGGTGGTGGATATCAAGGAGGAGATCGTGGAGGAAGAGGCGGCGGCGGCAGAGGAGGTGGGCGTGGAGGAAGCGGAAGAGACGGAGATTGGCTGTGCCCTAAGCCAGGGTAATCTTTTTCTCTTTCCCTCTTTCTCTGTGTACCCCTGTAAGTTTATTTAGTTTGTTCCTTTTCTCAGAGCATATTAGAAGTTGAATACATGTATAAATTTTTTGTGTGGATCTTTGTAATTGAAACTGGTGTATATTTATGTAGTTGTGGCAATTTAAACTTTGCAAGAAGAGTTGAATGTAACAAATGTGGCACTCCCTCTCCTGCTGGTGCCAGCAGTGATCGCGGCAATGGTGCCGGAGGTTATAACAAAGGAGGGAGTGGTGGAGGATATAGTGGTAACCGAGGAGGTAGAGACGGTAATTATGATGGTAATAGAAGCAGCAATTACAACGATGGAGGCAGAGGTGGTAGTTATGATAATAGAAGTGGAAGTGGCAATAGAGGGGGCTCTTATGGTGGTAATCATGGAAGAGATAGTGGTGGCTATAACCAAATGCCTCCAGCTGCAGTCCCATCTTACAGTAATGCTGGAGGTAATTATCCACCACCTCCAAGCTCATATGGTGGCAATTCAAATTATGGAATGGATGCAGTTCCTCCTCCTACAAGCTACACAGGTGGACCTACATCTTATCCTCCATCTTATGGTGGTCCTGTGGGTGGTTATGGTGGTGATGTTACAGCTGAGGCAAGGAGTGGTGGCCGAGGCAGCCAGCCTGGTGGGTATGGTTCTGGTGGTCCTCGCTATGAAGGGGGTGGTGGGTATAGTAGTTCTTCTGCAGATGCCCCAGTTAAAATTAAGCAGTGTGATGAAAATTGTGATGACACTTGTGACAACTCGAGAATATACATATCGAATTTGCCACCAGATGTGACTATTGAAGAACTGAGAGATCTTTTTGGCGGCATCGGACAAGTAAGTCGAACTTTTTTTCATTTGAGTTTAAATGCATGTGGATTTATATTTGACATGGTAATTGGCTATTGTTTTCTTTGTAGTCATTGACTTTTTTTCATCTGCCAACCTGCATCTCTGTCTTAATATTAGTTATTCATCTTTAAGTTTGGATATAGAAAAATGTGATATCAGTAGATATGGTGTTGCTTCCATGGAATTCATGTGCTATATGTTCATCAATCATCATGATTAAAGAAATGGGCAATCTTTACTAACTAATTTTAGTTAAAACTCTTTAAATAAAGTGATTCTGATTGAATTGGAAACTGTGCAATTGTTATTTAGGTTGGAAGGATTAAGCAGAAAGGGGGCTATAAAGATCAGTGGCCCTGGAATATAAAATTATACACAGATGAGAAGGGAAACAACAAAGGGGATGGAGTTTTGTCTTATGAAGATCCATCTGCTGCACATTCTGCTGGCGGTTTTTACAACAGTATTCACTATGCAACTGTTTTCCCTTTCTGTTTTGTCCTCCTTCCAAAAATATTTTACTTGAGCTTCTCATGTGAACTGTCCTTGAATATCCCCTTGTTTCTCCCCCCATTTTTTTCCAATTTGGTGTTATGTGCTCATTGCTTATTTGTTTTACAGATTATGATATGAGGGGTTATAAAATCAGTGTTGCAATGGCTGAGAAGTCAGCACCAAGGCCTCCAACATCATACAGCCATGGGTAACTTTCCTAGCCATGTGTTTATATTGTTGCCGGCATTTTTGCTTTGAGAAGCATTTGTGCCATGTCCCAGTTTAGATGTGTATTTTCTGTCTGAGTATCTCAGTTTGTTACCAGCTGAATTTGCCAGTTCTTTATTTCATGAGGTTTAAATGACACAAATAGCAACTCCACAGTTTAGGGAGATTTAATACCTGAATAGATATAGCAATGGTCATGGCTGTCTAGTCTTGTCATGGAGCCTGCTAGTTATTCTTTTTAAAAATGCATTATTTTCTTTTTTTATCTTCTAAATGTTTTTCCATGGTTTCCTGCTTTTTCTGGTTCAATGGATAGAGTATGGAAAGGGTGTGGATGTGGACCAAGTTTTGCCAAACAGTAACTGAAGTTACAGGCAACAAGTGATATGGTTGCTTTTGCTCTTACATTCTTAGTATTTTCTTCTCCTTACTACTATTTCAATTTTTCTGGTGCTGGCAATACCCTTCTGAAGCTCATGATGGGGGGAGAAAGGGGAGGTTTCACGTCCATTATGTATCTCCATTGGGTCTCCCTATTATTTTTTTAAAAACCCTTCTCTGCTTATGGATATAAGAAATAAGGATTTAGTTTATGCATCTGAAAAGCGTGTTTGGCATTGCTATTGCCAAAATCAGCTTTGGACAAAAAATAGAAGAAATCTTCTTTTTACTAATTGGTAGTAGATTTTTCCAGTGAGTTTTAAGAGCCAAAAGCTATTTTTGAAAAAAGTTCAAATTTCAAGCTTTGCATGACTATTGAAAATAGCTTGAGAAAGTGACAAAACTATTTTTTATGAATAGTTAAAAACAGCTGAAACTTAAAAATTTTGTAGTTTTAGTCAGCAATTACAACTTTTTTGCAACAGCAATGCCAAATATGCTCAAATTGTTACTAAACTATTTTTTATGAATAGTTAGAAATAGCTCAAACTTAAAAATTTTGTAGTTTTAGTCAGTAATTATATCTTTATTGCAACAGTAATGCCAAACATGCTCAAAATGTTGAATCAAATAGCATTGGGAGATTTGCTTGCTTAGTATGTCATGTCTAACTCAGGCCTCTAGATTGGGTATTCTAGGAGCATGATGGTTACCATGCACAAAATGTTGATGATATATAATTTGGTGCTATATATTGTCGAGAGGCATAATTTGTGCAGGAACTTGTCTGGTGCATTATGCAGATGATACATGTGTGATCAAACTACAGAGAAATTTATCTCCAAATTGTATTTGATTCATTGTTGACTTGTTATTCAAATACAAGCTTTTTAATTATTTTTAATGGCTATTGCTTTTTGAAATGTTTCACATCCACTTGCTGTTGAGGTTCGTAAGTCTATAACCTGGAACTTCATGTTTTCATTAATTTCTATGTTTTTGTGTTTATATCTATTATAGGCCATTCAAGGTTAGTTCATGATGTGCTGTATAACTTCATGCTAAAGCAATTAATGATTTTTGTGATGGGTATTTCATGTTACTAAATATGGTGTTGACTAATTGATTGCACAGCAGACGTGGTGGTAGAGGTGGCTATGGTGGAGGTGACCGGCGCAGGGATAGTTATAGAGATGGCGGCTCTGGACCAGATAGGAGCTACCATGGTGGAAATCGCTCGCGCCCATATTGAGAATTTCAGCTCTGAGCTTTTTATGTACTAAGAATTGTGATCTGAGGGATTTAAATATGTTCCATTTCGTGGGGGAGTTCTTAAACTGGAGACTAAGAGGTAGGTGTTCACTTACACTGAGCAATGCCCCTTTTTCTCCTTTTTCTGTTTACTCGCTCATGGAGGGGTTCTATTTTAGGCATGGGATTGATTTTAATTGTGTGAATGTTTTTATAGAGGCAAGTGGATTAACTCCAAATTGCTTGCTGCTAAGGTAGGTTGATGTGTTCAGGTGAGTGCAGCTCTTTCAAAATCTCACATTATCCTTGTTTCGAAT
>CATIWR010692715.1:0-63258 GCA_949677035.1 Omphalea diandra | reverse complement strand
TATATATATATATATATATATATATATATATATATATATATATATATATATATATATATATATATATATATATATATGTGTGTGTGTGTGTGTATGCGCGCGTGCGCGCGCGCGCACGCGCCCGACATATCCATTTATTATGAGTCTATATTAAGTTAAACCTACACTGAATCATATTTTTATATCAGTCATTAAAAGTATTACAAGCCTATAACTCGAAACATATATTGAGCTTTACATAAATTTTAAACTTTGTTTTCACAAACCAAATAAATCTAAAATTAATAATTAACCCATAAAATTGTAACATTATCAAGCAAACTGAGAAGTACAAGTCACAAGCATATAAGAACAGAAAATCTGCTGCAATTTAGGAAGGTGAATTGGCCGTGATTCATGTTGAGGAAGGAGAGGTTCCTTAGCAAGAGGCATTCCGAGCTTTTACCAAGAGCTAGTGGACCATTCAGAGTTCTCCAGTGTATTAGGTAAAATGCATAAAATTGACATACCAGGACCCTGTGTGAGTTCTCTCTATGCTATCAAAATGAGGAAATTAAAGACTCGAGTACCAGTCCTTCTAAACCAGTGGAGAATGATGCAGACGCAGTTTATGAGAATAGGACAATGAAAAAAGTCAAGTGGGGGCTCTTACTGAAGCCCAAATCTGAGATTTATTGAAACTTCGAGATGGCCCTTTGGTCTCTAGATTTATTGTATTTTTATTATGTAATTACTATTTTACCCATCAAATAATTTTCTTTTATTCACTTCTTTTAATTTTTTATCCATTTTAATTAAAAGCTAAAATTAGTTTCTTTATTTATTTTTATATGTATGAAATTTATTTTATATTTTATTTTTTTTGATTTGTCAATTAAATTTTATAATTATTTTTACTAATCCAAATAAATTTTTATGTATGAATGTATAGAGTAGAGAGTTTAATATATGAGTGTAAATTTCAATACATTTTAAATTCATATTAAATTTATATTTTTTTTTCAAATTAACCAAACATATATTAACCAAACATATGAAGGATAAAATAGTCATTTTAATTTTAAAAAGTTTTTCTTTCCTTCATTTTCTATAATTTCCCAAATAAGTAAAAGAAATTCTCTCTACCTTTCTTTTTTCATCTCCATATTTTTTCAAACAAAGTAGGGAACATTTTCTATTCTTTTTCCTACTTTTTTTTTTTTTCTTACCTTTCCTGTTCCTATCCACGTTAAGTTCAGAATCTATTTCAAAATTACATGAGAATGCGTAACTTGATACTTGATCACTTTTTTTTTTTTAGGACTTCAATTGACATTATTCAAGTTCATAATTTACATGAGGTCTTTCTTGTATAGACGAGATTGCAACAATCCAGGATCTTATTTTATACATCCAGCCAATACAATGACATAGTTTAACCTAGCAATTGGAGCAAGAATTTAATATCACATAAGACTTTGTCAAAGCAATCACATCTCTTCACAATCATAT
The DNA here is from genome assembly GCA_949677035.1 of Omphalea diandra. Classification (NCBI taxonomy): domain Eukaryota; kingdom Viridiplantae; phylum Streptophyta; class Magnoliopsida; order Malpighiales; family Euphorbiaceae; genus Omphalea; species Omphalea diandra. The sequence goes on along the minus strand of CATIWR010692715.1, from coordinate 61,767 downwards.
TAAGCTACAATGGGATATGATGCACAAATTGCAACACCACACATGTTTTTTCCCATCTCCATCTTAAAATAGCCATTATCATCCCAAGATTCTCCCCAAGAGTTCTTAATCAGCCAATTTGGGACCCCATCTTCTACTCCATACCCCACTAAAGAACAACATGGTTTACGTCCATTGAGGAGCTGCCACAAACATCACTGGAGTAAAATCTAATCTTGTAAAAGCTGTAACTCTTTACAACTTCAAAAGCCACACTCACAAGACGAACGACGCCAACTGCATGCTTTAATTCATTTTCAGCACCCAGTGTAATGTTGACAGAATCGATAACTTGGACGCCGACATTTTCTAATGAGAATTTGCGAACACCATCTTATCCGGTGTAGGGAATGCTTCCCCAGTTTCGAGACCACCAACGTATTTGATGTTCTCAAAGGCTTGTGAAGGCAATTCACCACTGCAGCCAAAGTTATTAAAAGATCCAGCTGTTGCTAAGACAAAGATATCTTCTTTCCAAAAGCCTGATGGTAGGCTGCTTCAAGAGCTTTAGTAGTACTGAAAGTCCAGCAAGAACCACAATGTCCCTGATTCTTTACCGGGCTCACTATGCCTTGTTGCCTCCAGTCTTTTGTTTCAATAAGAACATTAGTAATCTTGTGCTTGCCCTGTGTGGTAGTAAAGCAGTTCTGAGAAGCACCCAATCTGTGCTTTCGGAACTCGTCCCAACTCCAAGCAGTGAACTCGTTAATGGCGAGAGCGTAAGAAAGATCCTTTTTATTGATGGATCTAACCAGATCCAAATTCTCTGAGAAAATATCAAATCTAAGCTTCATCTCCTCATCGGTCTCGTACCTCTTCTCGAACATGTGAGCAAAACGAGCGAAGCGTAGAGCACGTCGACTTTGGCAGATGACTTTGACTACAGAGGTGTCGAAGTCATGAAGACGTTCGGAGACGAGCCCGATGGGATTAGAGTCATCGAAGGTTGATCCTGCGGCGACACAGGCCAATAGCAGGAGGAGAATCGAAGAGACCAACGCAAAGCGGACACGAGCCACGTGAGTGTTTCCAAGAGTTTCGGGGATACTCATGTTTGTTTCTTGAAAAATATTCTTTTTATATTTATTGATATTTGATATGCTTAAAAAAATTAATCAATAAAATTAATTGTTTAATAAAAAAACTAAATTATTTTAAGTAAAATGACTTTTTTTTAAAAAAAAATTAAATTATGATAAACTCATCTAAAATGAAAAATAAATCATAAAAATATATTTATTGAAAATTTTATTTATTCCTGGTCATCTATGTTGCACGAAAACGAAAATGGGAAAATGAATATGCAGAAAAAACACTTTCAAAAAATATAAAAAATAAAATGTGAGGAAAATGAGTAAATATAAAACATATAGGGGTATATTTATAAATAATATTTTTTTACATATATATTATTTTTCACAATTGAAGTAAATAATAAATATAATTATCAATATATATATATATATATATATTAAAGATGATCAATTGCCCAATCAACACTAAATTATTAATACCAAAATTATCAAGTATGATAATAAATAATAACAAACAAACTTTTCATAAAAAAAAAACTAATTATTTATAAGTTTCATAATCCAAACAAATAAAAATAAATAGTACATTCAAAAAAGAAAACATATTACGAGATTTCAATTCAATAATTTCCAACCATTACAATGTATATCATAATGCAGAAGTCAATATGTATTTAAAAATGAGCTTGCTGCTCATAAGAAATAATCTAATCTAATAGTTCTTGAACAAGTGACATTCAATAGCATATGTGCTATTACAGATCAAGCAAACAAATGGATCAGAGCGCCTTTATGTTAGCCCTTTTAGACATTAGCTTCCACCATTTCAGAACCATTTTCAGAATTGAAGTTATTAACAGGATTGCAATAATCAACACTGAACAAAAAATCACAAGTTACGATTATACAGGTTTCTACTTAATGTTTTAGGGTTGCAATAAGCAAGTGATAATCGAATTCACAGTCGAGAAATCTAAAACCCAGCGAAGCACGAACCTTAGGAAATCCAAAACCCAAGCTCCATTTCATTTTTCACAGTGGAAGGGGGAATCACATCCCAAGTCAGTGATTTCAATCCAATAATTTCAAACCACAAATCAAGAAATCCAAAACCCAAACCAGTAATTTAAAAAAAACTTACAAGTTACAACAGAAACAGATAGAAAGAAGTCACGTTGCCAAATTGTCGTCGCCTTCTGCTTCTTGGTCATCGTAGCCATTGTTGCCTTCTGCTGCTCAATCGTAGCCGCTGTCGACTTCAAAATTGCAGGTATGAGGTAAGGTAAGATATCGACAACATAGAGAGAAGGACGAATGAGCAGAAAAAAAAAAAAAGAAGGGGATCGCGATTTTGAAAGGCCATCAGATTTTCTAAGGCAAAGAAACGCGCGTTTCTTTTTTTAAAAATTGCAGAAACGGACCCGAAACGTTTCTTGTCCGTTTTAGTGAGTTTCCTTCATTTCTGTTCATCCGAAACGCGAAAACGCAGGCACTGTTGCGTTTCGGTGCAACCTTGCTGATCATCTTTGATCAATAGTATCATCACTAGTCATCGTCCATAAATGTATGCCGCTGGTAATAAATAGAGTCCATATACTTTTTTTTAACTGTTAAGGAATTCTTTTTCATTTGAACAATAAATAATATAAATATAAAATTTATCATAAGTTTCTGTTTCAAAAAAAAAATATCGTAAATTTATAAATAAAAATTTAATATTTTTTTAATACATTGTAAATTCCAGAAAGTAGGAAACATTTTTCTTAAACAGACAAATTTTTCCCGCAAAACAAACAAATGTTAGACCGTACTATCCTTTGCAAACAAGTTCTTGGCTATGCTTGGCTGAAAAAATAAAAAAGAACATCTTATTTTAAGACTTTTGAATAGCAACATGATCGGCATCAAGAGCCCAACAAAAGCTTTCCATTAAAATCACAGGAATGAAATACATAATGCCGACCAAGAAACAGAAACCCATATCAATCAATTGTTCAGTTTCATTGCTAAAGTTTCTCTATGATCAGTTCAGCTATTCAGTTCCGTGATCATGCTAGCTGAACTCTTATCACCTAGCAACAAAAACAAGTCGCATGAATCTATTAATCTGCGTTTTTGGTATTATGAACACTTCCAAGTGCCAAAACGGAACAAGCTGTATTGATTCGGCTTCTTAAACTAAAAGAAAGTTTTGACATCAATTACACAAGTTCTAGCACTCTAACAGGTTTTTCAGGCAGTGAGTACCAATGAGAAACCATCCTATTAGAAGGAAGGAGAACGACAACAGCCCAATCAAAAAGGGCCACCCAACCAAAACAATACCAAGGCACAGCACCACTGTGAAAGGAAGGAATGATCTGACTATTGACTTCCAATCAATCCAATGCCCCTTAAAGAGTAGTAGAACTGCCACATTTATCATGTTCCAATCCATTGATCTGCAATAACAGAGTCGATTTAGGCAGTTGGCAAGAAATGAATAAGAGTTGCACGTGAAAAGGTTGTAGGTTTTATGCTCAAAATGACGCATGCTTGACTGTAGAGCCTCATCCCATGTGAGTGCAGTCCCATACTGCGTGTGCTGATAACCATGCTTGCATGTGTGGCCAGCTAGGTTTGGGGGAAAGCAGCACTGTTTAACAGAATTGCCACGACAAAATTGTCAATAGAACGATAGGTTGCATCTTTTCCGCTAAGTTATCATGAGAGCAACAAACTAGATATATACATGATTCCAATTGAGCGCCATCTTCTTTCGTAAAACTAGAAACCAAAAATCACTTTACCAAGTGAATCTCACTCATCCTTTTAGATTATTCCACAAGTATATGACATGTACTTTGCATTACATGATGCTAAAGCATAAAGAATAAATCTTACATTTGAATGAAACTACTCTTAATAAACAATGACTACAATAAGAGTAAAGTGCATGCGTGTGTGCTTGTGTGCGTGTGACTTAGGAAGAACTACCTGCTCTCTATCAAGTTGGAGATATCTAGCCACCGCACCATAAGCAAAATCATCAACATTCACAAAATTGGATCCTGCAAAGTCAAAGATAGTTCCATCCTCCCTACAAATGCCAACATGCCCAATGAAAGGTGCCAACCATGAGACAACTGGGAGCGGAGTCCAAACTAGGCAGCATGGAAATTTAGCTTTATTTGGATTTATTTCATCTAGTGGCCAAAATTCATGCTGAAATTTTGACGCATAGTGCGTGTACTCAATGTCAGAAGGTCCTTTTACATCCATTACAGCAAATCTTCCGTGCGGCATATGGCTTTCAGCACCTTTCTATGGTGAAACATCAATAATCCAAACTATAATGGACCTGTTACAGTACAATAAAGTGGATCAATTATCATATCACCAAGATGACAGTCTTACTAAACACAAACAGAAAGTACAGTCCTTGTGATCAATTCCATTCTTCTAGGTAAGGGTGATAACATGTTCCGTTTCCCCGGAGCGGAGAAGAGTTGGCTTGAAGGGTCACCAAATAGCCTATACAATATATAAAGATTAACATGACATATTGCTATATAAATACATAATATAGATCTTTGACTGGTTTCCATTGCATGTAGTAACTGTACGCATTCCAAAAGCCCAAACTCAGCAATACTCTTTGGCAGATTAGTTTCTTACAAGTGCAGAACATAGATTCTACACAAGAACATTGTTGGTCTGTTATTGATAGCTTAATTGTTCAGAAAACTAAATTGGTAACAACCTAATTCTCATAAAAGGTTCTCAGTTCAAATCTTGGTACCTCCTCTTTGCAGTAAAATCCTGGCGAATATCTTGGAAGATAGAACCTACACGCAAGCAAAGATTTTATTTTTCTTGTTTTTCGTTTTTAAAAAGTTTTGTGGAGAAAGGAAAATGAGAAAGATTTGAAATTAACACCTCCTATTTAGAGAAAGATGTGGATGCAAACAACTATCTTGAGCAAGCGTGCTTCACCTAGATTTTTGCAATTATCAGCGAACTGATAACAACAAACTTAACAATGAAAAAAAAAAACCATCTAGTAATTTTAACGTTCATAAAACTGGAATCAGTACACCACATTCTTCCTTAACTGCCGCAAGCACATATTAGTAATACAAGATCCAGATCTCTAATCATGGTCATACATAGATTCCATATTTTACGAATCCAAATACAACTCTGCCCATTCGATAGTGAGCGACCTTTGTTCCGGATGGAGAATAAACTACATTAAAATAAAAAAAAAAAGTTCCCAAATCGACTCGTAGCATCACGAATTTCCAGAATTCAATGAATAATTCTTTACACAGTATAAAACCTATAGCAAGATAAACTTCTTATAGAAGAAATGCAAATCATTCCAACATTCAAAGTTTTCCACACCAATATTTACTATGACAAAGAAAGAAAAACTACGCAAAGATAGAAATTCTCGAATGCACTGCAAATATCTCATTGACCCAAAAACTTTCTAATTAGCCACCAAAGTCTTCATCTTTATAGTTCACAGTAAAACTGGGCACCAACCCAAAATATTTTTTAACAAAAAAAACAACAAAAGGTCTTCGAATTTCAGTTTTTTACCTTATACTATATCATTTTTTCGGAAACAAATAGAACCCGGAAGACTTCATTCACAAGAAAAATTAAGACACAGAAAAGGGCCAATGACAATCCTCACGTAATGCGAATTACAACAATAAGAAAGGCCCAAAAAAAGGTAAAAGACGGAGGCATACTGACCTGTAAACGATGGCAGTCTTTGGAAAAAGAAGAAAAAAAGACGAAAGGTTTATAAGGAACGAGAAGGATTAAAATAAGAAGATGAAACGGTTGTTTTTGTGTTAAGACTGCTGATATAGCTGTTTATAGCTGTTGTAGTTGTTCATCTTGTGTAGTTAAGAAGGAAAAGATAAAGCACAAAGAAGACAACTTTACCCTATGTTGGTTGTACAATTGGGTACACGTTTGCTGCACAAAAGAGAAGGAATAATTTTTATTTCCTTATTTGATTTTTTTATTTATAGGGAGAAGAAATTTAAATTTATTAATTATAAATTTATTTTTTATAATTTATTAAAAATGTAATATATGAAGATAAATTAGAATATTTTAATAAATTAGAATATTTTAATAATTTAATATATATTTTTTAATTTTTTTAAAATAAAAAGAAAAATTTCTATTTATTTAATTTCTTTTTAATTTTTAAAATTTTTTTATTTCCTTTCTCTTATTTATAATTCAAATAAAAGACGTAATTTTAAATTTTTTTTATTTATTTCTTTTCAATCAAATAAAAGATTAATAGAGTGGTGAAATTAGTATAGAATAAATAATGGGGAATTTATTAATATTTCTTAATGGTAATAAAAAAGAAAGCTTTTTATTTTATTTTATTTTATGGCAGGGGAAAAGGACGGAAGGGACAAGAAAACGTCGGAAAAAGGAAGAGATGCAATGAACCAGTCCTGATTTTATCTTCCTTTGAGGGTCGCGCCCCACCCTTTGTGTAGCCAATACGTAAGCAATTTTCTGTTCTTGTCTGTGTTTGGTACGTAATTAAATTAATATTATACTTCTTCTCAAAAAAATTAATATTATACTTAATTAATGTTTAACGAGAGTTATAGTTCATAGAATTATGATAATATAGAGTTTTTCTTCAAGAAAATTTTAAAAAAAGTAATAATCAGTCAGATTAATTACAAAAAAAATCAAATTCTTGTAATTTTTTTCTAATTTTTTATATGTTTCTAGAAAATTCCAATAGCAACTTGGGAAAATTTTTCTTCTTAAATAATAATTATTTTAAGGATTTCAGAAATTTATCATTAATTTTTTTAAAGTAGATATAGTTGATTATTTATGGTTGTCATTGTCTACACCTGCAAAAGAAACCTTTTAGGCGCAAAATTTTGAAGTTTGTGTAGGTGTTATATGTTGAAATAAGTCCCTCATTTTTCACTTGGTGTATTCCAATTTTGAATTAATTCTTAAATTTTATGTTTTTGAAATAAAAAAATTAAATAATATATCCCATGAGGACAATTTTGTCACACCCATTTCTCTTAAAAATAAAACTCTATCAAAAGAAAATTATTTCTGTTGTCTTAATTTATAATATAAGACTCTGAAATATTTAATACTATTGTGTATTTAATACTCAAGTGTGTATATATATATATATATACTTGAGTTAATTTTCCTTTATCTACCATGACAACAGATCTTAAAATAAAACTTTAACAAATACTTTGTTTAAAGAAAGAAAAAAATAAAAATAGATAGAAATTGGAAATAAAACTCATTAACTATTACTTTGTGTAGTGTTTTGAGAACTAGATCAAACTGATTGATCGATTAAATCAATTAATTTGAAAATAAAATTATTAATCAATTTGATTATTTCTAAATTGATTTTAAATATATTTTAATTTTTATTATTAAATCAATTAAATCGGATAGATTGAAATAATCCATCTAATAATTAATGTTTTAAAAATTGGATAGGACCCACTAATTGAATTAGTAAAATAAGGAACTAAAATGTGATTGATTTGATTAAATATAGTTTAGTTTTCAAGATAATTTTTATATTTTAAGTATTATAAATATATTTATATAATTTTTATTTTAGAATTATTTTGATTAATACTTTTAAAAATTTTATTTATTATTAAATCAATTAAATTAAATTAATCAAATCAGTTAGATCAATTGATCAGTTAATTGATTGTTCGATTTTAAAAATATTGCCAAGAATTAGCTAATTGATGAATTCACTAATCCAGTGTCAAAAACAGTGATATTGTGCTGTTGGCAATGAGAGGTGCAGATGAAAAGTGAAGTTGCGGTGAACGGTGGCGATGGCTTATATGAATCTTATTTTTTTGTGGGTACAATGAATGAAGGACGCATACACGTTCTCCTTCAATTTTGACTCTTCTTCAGACCTATAGTCTCCGTACGCTGACGTGGCCGGCAAAAATTGTGGTACATTTGACGAATTGCAATCATGGGCGGTACCAACCTTTTCTTTTTGTCCTTTTTGGTCAACTACCACTCTTTCATGAAATTTTAATTATAAAGATTAAATAAAACTTTCTGCCCATGAAATTGCATAATTATTTTGTATTATTTATTTTCAACAAAAAAAATCATTTTGAATTACACAATGATTTTTCATTTTAAAAAACATTATTCTTGTCTATTGACATCATTGACTGATATGTTTTACTTAATAAAAATATTAATTATTTATCTATCAATGGCTTAATATGATATAATCGTAATTTTACTATATTATTAAATATTATAAATAAATATATTATTTTAATTAATTAATTAAACATCTAAAATTTAATTGTTTTATAAAATATATTGAAAAATTAGGTTTTAATAAATAAATACTAAATAAAACATATACTTATGATTAATATAATAAAATTAATTTGATAGTAAATAAGGTTTTTATTTTTTATGATTTTATTTTCTTTATTTGTAGTTATTTTAATTTTCTTTATTGCCCTTTTCAGTTGATTATTTTTTTTCTTTATGAAAGTCTTCATTATCTTAATTCTTTAGCTTGTTTGTGTTTTAAATATTGTAGAAAATATTTTTAAAATAAAACTTATAAATAATGATAATAATTATTGTTATTAGAAAAATATGAATATATTATCTAACTTAAAAATATATAATCATACATCAAACACTGTCAATATATATATATATTGCGATATTTTCTATTGATATTTTCTTATTTTATTAATAGAATATCAGAATTTGCACTCAACGAAAGAAACATGCCCTATTTAGTAATTATTTGATTATTTTAAATATCAACAACAAATTCATTACTATAATAAATACCATAAATTATAATATTCGACAAAACCTCTATTTGATAAAACTCAACAATACCCTAAAACTAACAAAAAAATAAAAAAAAAAAAAAAGAAAACTAACAGTAATAAATTTATGTAAAAAAAATACAAAATTTTTATTCAAGAAAATTCAATACTCCCCTGCAATTAACACAAAACAAAACAATACAACATGAAATTTATGGTCCAAAGGGCATAAATCAATAGATCTAGAAAGTTTTGTTTTATTAGTTGGGAAAAACTAAAAGACTTATGAATCTTTCTAAAAGAAAATTAAGTAAAAAAATAATAATGAAAAGAAAGAGAGGAAAGAGAGGAGAGCATAGAGTAGGGGTGAACTGAGGATATATATAAATTTTAATTTATTTAATTTTGATAAAAAAATGAATTGATTTAACCGAACAGGCCAAGTCTAGTATAGAGTTTTCTGGAGGATTCTTTTCAGTCGCATTAAGAATTTATCATTATTATTATTGGTTCCAGCAATAATGTTGAAAATGCTGTCACTAGATTTTTTTTAGATGATAAGGATGCAGTCTTTTTAGAGTTGCAGGGTAAAAGAGAATTTCAGCAAACATAAAGATTAGTGAGCTGAGGATATATATATAGAATCTAAATAAACAAAATTTTCACATGAAAAAACTATAGAAAATACACTAAGTATGATAGATTAACATTTATGGAATTACTTATTATTAGAATGATTATAAAATAAAGAAGCTAATTTACATGATATATCGCTTGTTTATGATGCAGTCTAACTAAATAATTCCCGAAAGTTATTCGGTTTAATTTAAAAAAAAAAAGGCAACAAAAATTAGAGCATCGCACATGCAAAAGCATGGAAGCAAATGCTGTTATTATCCTCACCATAACAAAGTGGAGAGGTGCAAAATGCTTTGTAAAGGGGCCACAGATACATATAATATATTGAGGTTTTTTGTTTATGATTTTTGCCAAAGTCAGGAAGAAAGAGAACGCAGTTTGCAATGAATCGAGACAGAAAGGGTAGATATATTGATTTTTTTTTTTTACGAGAAGACTTTATATAATTTTTTTTTATTTATTTTATAAATTTGATTACGATGGAGATTGATTTATGATGTTATAATTTTCAAATCGATTCTAATGTCACTCGATCAACTTTTTAATCCGTGAAGAGTTTAGTCTAATGGATTTTTATAATTTTAAATGTCTACTTTTTCCACTCCAATAAAATTCGATAAGGAAATAAAGGAAAAGAATATAGAATATAAGGGTGAAATGTTTTTATTCATCATCCTGCTGAGTGACTGTGTGAGATATTAACCTGATAATTATCCATTGAAAATAATACGTTCGTGATTGTTACTAGAAAAAAGAGAACTGAAAAATTTCTACGTGACCACATTCAAAGAACTCTAACAATATAGTGATGCAAATGCACCTGACACAGATTGACAAAATCACATTTCCAACACATACCTTCACAAACACATCTCCAAAAACAAAAAAAAAGGAGTTGAAAATTAAAAGAAAGATATCAAAGTAAAATATCATAATATAAAATTTATTGTTATGAATCATTAAAATGAAATCAATGTCAATCACATTTGTTGGCAAGTATGTTAATGGATTTAAACCCTTTCTTTGTCAAGAAAGTGGGGTTGATATGCTCCCATTTACAAACTACATGCCAAGATTTAAATTAGATTCCTCTTAGGTTGTTGTCTTACTAAGAAATGATTGTGTTATAAAAGAGGATGCTCCCATCCTACTAATAAATTCTATCAAGACATAAGGGATAGTACCTGAACCCAGGTTCCCTCTCCATGGAAATGAAAACTTAAAACTCCGTTCAAACAAGAATGGTTTCCAGGTAAATTGAGAGTACAACTGTTCAGATTGATTTTCCGCCACAGGGAAACTATATTACAGCATATCATATAACCACATATAAAAACTGTACAGGATGGAGATACAGAAATAGAATATGCCTCCTGAAATATATACTGGTCTGTATAAAGTATTGACGGGTAATCTTTTCTTTTCAACACATATTAACAGTTAAATTTTGCAACTAGGGAATACCAGGTTCACCACAGAATGCATCTGGTTCAAATGATCTGGCTGAATCATCATTGTAAACTCCAGGAATAGCTCTTTCCCTAGGTGCTTCAGATATAAGTGAACCCTTTTGCGTACCATCAACATTGATGAAGAGAAGAACACATATAAACAGTGATGTTGCAAGGGTTAGAAGAGTGTACTTTAATCTGCTCAGTACTGGCTTAACCTATTTGAGGGATAAAAAGGGGGAACTAAAATTAGTTTGTTCATAAATTCCCTAAATTTGATAGAAAGACCAATTTTGGCATAATTGAAGATTATCTCCATTCAGAAGTTCATAATTGAAGATTATCTCCATTCATTCAGTTCTTGTGCACAATATACACTCAATAAAAAATGGAATTTGATGACAGTGTAATAAAAAATGGAATTTGATGACAATGTATAACAAACTTCAAATTTCTTTGCGTTACCTCAGAGTGATACTAAGAAGGAATGACAAAAGCCAAAATGCATGTTTAGTAAGTTTACGCATGGTCAATATATATATGGTCCTGCTCAACGTGTAATCTTATTAGATGCCATCCTCAGTTTTATACACACAGGATTTGTATGCCCTTAAGCACAACCTGCTAGCTTCAAACACATTAATATAACCTTTAAACAAACCTCAATTAAGTGGAAAAGAGAAGATTTTATTTCTTAAAATTAAATCCTTCAGATGGGAAAAAGATGCCCTCAGATAAGCCTATTTCTTAGGGCAAGTGTGAATATTTCTTATTGCAGCTTAAGACTCTTGTCTTAGAGTTTCAATTTGGACAACTTCTTCTCTTAGATCATCCACCCAAAACAAAATAAGAAAGAGTCTTGGCAATGTTGTCAAAATCAAGTTTTGACTCATAAATCATGTGATCGATTCAATGAGTACATTAAATCAGCCTTCCTGTGAAATCGAGTGTTGACTCGGTAAACTTAGTAAAATCGCAAGTTTCCTCACGATTTTACCGAGTTCACTTGAACTCTCAAAACCTAATTTTTGGATCTAAAAACGGCGTGTTCTCTTCTGTTTATTGTATCAAAACACTGCATTTTGATTAAAAGAAAAAACATAGAGCAGGGCAGAAATCAATTTGGGAATTAGATTAGGGATTTCCTTTCCTTCTTCGATTTGGGTGTTCTCTTCTCTTCTCTGCAAAAGGTTTACCTTTTTCAATTTGGTGTTTCTCTTCTCCTTTGCTGCTCGGCTCCTTCACTCTTCTGCTGCTGCTTCAATTTGAGAGGTGACATACATATCGGCCTGCTGTTGTTGCCATTGTTCAATCAAGGACCAAGGTATATATATGTTAATTGCTTTCATCATTTTGATTGTCTTTTTCTCTTGTTTCTCAAATGAGATTCACAAATTTCTCTGCCTTGATCAATCATTGTCTTTGCTGAAGTTATTTGGGTAGAATCATTCACATTAGCATGAACCACAACCACTGAAACATTAGAATTTAGAGACACTAGCATGAACAACTCTTAGAATTGGATAACCATTTTTGATCCAATGCTCCAATTTTTAGCTCAGTGTTAGTCTAGTTTTGACCCAAAGCTCTAGTTTTTATCATAGCTCTCAGAAATGAAAACTAGAGCTTTGGGTCAAAAATGGATAACTACCAAAACATGAATAACTCTCAGCATCAAGCCAATTCAGAACTGAAATGCTCCATTTTTTATCCAAAGCTCTAGTTTTTAGTTTCTCTTATGATCTTCTTAATATAGTTTTAGGTGTGTTAAATTTCTAAAATATCTTAATTATATTTTTTTATGGATAGAATTTAATTTGTATAAGAGTTTATTTATATTTTATACATGTATAATTATATTTTAAAGGGTATTTTGTTATGTTGTAAAATCTTACCATTTTACGATATAGATTTTAGGGTCCTCTACTGATTCTATGGTAGAAAAACGAGTTTAACAACCTTGAGTCTTGGATAGTTGCCCTGGAGCCAGTGCCTAGTCTCACTGTAGAGCTACATGAAGACTGTCACTGTACATACATTGCCCTTTACTTCTACTGGCAAGTCAAAAGGAACTCATGCATAAATCACACATAACAGGACCTTCCTAATGCACAAACAACAGGAACAAAGAAACAGTACCAAAAACAAAAAAAAAATGTCTCACTCTCATATGATGGATGTTGATCTCTTACCATCAAAGAAAACAAAACACTTAATCTTGTCTGAAATAACCACTTACTGAAAACGAACCAAGAAGTCGGTCTCGTGCCAAAACTTCAGAAGTCTTCACCCATATCTGTTGAGCAAAGTCAATTTAGGGTTCAAGCAAGCAAATATCTCAGAAACAACAATAATAACATACATTGTAACTGACTGTTCAACTTTAAACAAAAAAATGTTTAATTTCTAATGTTTAGGAGAATTTTAAAAAACTGACAGAAGAATTTTCCTGTGGAAGGCTCCTTGATACAAAAGCTTTAACCCAGCTTGCATTTTCTATCCTGCAACTTATGAAGCCAAGATAATACACTCAGGATATTTCTTTAAGTTTCATGAGATGTTCCAAAACCCGAATCATACAAAAGCATTTCTTGAGCAAATTCTAGTGGATGTTACTCAACTATCACAACTGATTCATGAATATTATGTTGGGAAATTAAATGTAGACGGATCTTATAAAAGATAACTAAAACTTAGTATGTGTTGCAAAATTGCCAAACAAGTGTAGGACTTTCATCTATTGAATCAAACAGCAACCCATTAAACTGCTCATTAAATGAAATTTAGGAGAACAACTAATAGTGTCGACATATAAAGATGGGCAACAAAAAGATCATTGCTAAGGATAAACTCAAGTCCAGAACAAAAAGACAATGAATTGCATGTACCTGACCATCATACCAGCCTGTCTCTTCATCTACAACAAAAGAAAGAGATCAAAAACAGCATCGCAAATCAAATACAGTTAAAAGAATAATAAAGCACTAACTTTATAGACATAAGGATGAAAAATTTAGACAAGAAACAGAGCAGAATTACATTCAACAGTCGCACTAAGCAGTCGGTTGCCAACATAAGCCCAACCCAGATACATCCTCACCACGGCAAGGCTAACTACAAGTATCCCACTTGATACAGCTGCAAGGACGGGCTTCAACGGCTCCAATTCTGGCCTAACCGAGCCAAACCAGGCAACTGGCAATCCTACAAAGAAAGCGAAAGAAGCACCCGTAACGAACAAGCGCGAGCAGTACTCGACAATGTCGCCTGAAGCCCATAAAAAGGGGAAGGAGGTAGAGAGATTCTGGAACTCGTTTATGGGCTGTTGGTCTAATGGAACAGGGCACTCTGTTTCGGATGGGGTGTTGCTTCCATTTCTAAACGATGACAAGGGAATTTTAGGAATTTTGGTTCTATGGTGGTGGTGAAGTCTAGGGATAACGGGTGGGACAAGGAAGTTGGGCGAGGGAGGCGTGGAGAAGATGATCGCAGGGGGCTTCGGTGATACTAGAATTCCCATGCTCTACTCTCAGATTAGTTTGTTTGATAATTTCTGGTTTTATCGTAAATTTTTTTTTTATTGGAGATTGATCGTTGATATGTAACCTTTTTATTTTTTTTTTTTTTATACGGTCCATTTTAGTTTCTCACACAAAATTTCATTGTTTGATTTAGGTGTAATCAATGGCGAGGATCAAAAGACAGGTTTTTTTTGGATCGAGGAGGCAGAAGAGAAAAAACACAGAAGGAATCCAACCCAATAATCTATGGTCATGTTCTCAATTCTGCATTCTACAAGAAAAAATAATTACGAAAATAAATATGAACACTTCACAAAGAATTCTTCACATGTTTTGTTTTCCTTTTCCTTTTCCACAATGATCTGTAGAGATCCCATGTTTACAATTTCCGGTTTGGGATTGCTTTACCCAAACAAGACCTCTACATAAAAACAACATTAAACTGAAATATTATTCTTTTTTCTTGTTTCTTTTTTTTTTTTTTTTCCTTTCCAGATTTTTCTTACATGTAACAATTACTATTCATGCTACCAGAAGCAATATCCTCCACTGCACTTATGCAGATTATTTTGGAGGATTTCCACTCCGTGTTGAACCAACGGGCCTGTGCTGGGTCCCCACTTTGAATGAACCAACACGATCAGTTCAGTATTTTCTTACTTTGCATCAGCACTCTGAACCAAAAGGGGAAAAACTAAAAAGAAAAAAAAAACTGATGGCTGCTTCCTTTGAGCTGCAGCCTGCTTAAACTACAATATTACTGTTCAAGTCACTCCAGTGTTTGATTTATATGTTATGTTCTTTCAACACATAAATGTTGAATACCACGCAGACGAGATATAAGTTGCGAAAAGGAGGGCCTTACATCTGGCTCCCTGCAAAAGCAAATGAAAATTTTATGATCATTTCATGCCAAGTTCCAGATGAAAGTATTAGCCATGTCTGTAACTCACATTTGCCAACAATCATGTATTATTTGGGCAATGGCCGGATCAATATTCTTTGGAATCTCGAGATGTTTATTTTGGAAGCCCACTGCTCCGACAACTTGCATCGGGTTCAAGCCTTTCCAAGGGATTTGACAAGTGGCCAGTTCCCATAGTATCACACCAAAACTGTACACATCACATCTGAAAGGAAGCCAATCCAATTGTGCAAGAAACATACTAAGAATTTTCAGATAATATGCGACCCTCGGCATTATGCATTCATGCAAGTTGAAGTTCACTTACTTCTCATTTGCTGGTTCATTCCTTAGGACTTCTGGTGCCATCCATTCAGGCTACAGTGCAAAAGCAAACTTCTTGCTTGGTATTTTGTTGAAAAGAATAATACAAGAATTACAACAGAGAACCCATATAATTTGTTTTATGAGGTCTTACCGTCCCAGCAGTAGACTTTGAAGACAAAAAAGTATGGTGCTTCATGCGTGACAATCCAAAATCACAGACCTGCAGTAGAATAACCAAATATGCATGCGGAAAAATATCCATTAGTTCTTCCAGTAAAGATGAAGAATAGCATTCTGGCTCCATGCATAATCAAGGAATAACTTGAAAGACAAATTTTAGGTTCATCAACCTTGACAACCCAGTTTTTGTCAACAAGGAGATTTGGGGATTTTAGATCTCGATGTACGATAGGAGGATGGCTTGTGTGCAAGTAATTCATTCCCTTCGCCTGAAAGACAAACTTTTACTAAATAGAAAGAAGTAGAAACGAATGAACTAAACCAAAGTCACCAAAAAAGAGAGTATCCAAAATATACCACATCAATAGCCATTCGCATTCGCCTCTTTTCATCAAGTTGAGGATTGGGGCGATGCAGTAATCTATATAAACTCCCCCTGCATGCCAATAATGAGAAACAAGATGAGGATAAGGGAAACAATTTGTTAATTGACTCAACAGCAACTACTTTTCAATGAAAAAGTTCTTGGCTGAAACTGGGGAAAAGATGGCACTGAAGAATCACCGACAAAAACCTCTAAACTAACATCCATTTGAAACAGTACTATGTATTTAAAGAGTCAGACTATAATCATTCACATGTGAAGCATAACAAATCACATGTGCCTTTTGCCAATGATTAAACAAAATGTCAGGTACAAATAAACGTGCAACCATCTGAGGATGTCAAGTATAATAACCTTAATCTAACATCCTTTTGAAACAGTATTAAGGATTCAAAGAGAGACTATAACCATTCAAATGTAAAGCATGTATTAACTCAAATCAGAGTTGACTTTTCCCACTGAATAAACAAAATGTAACATGCAACAAATAAACATGCAAGCATCTAAGGATAACCAAGGTAAAATTCACAACTATCAAAGAAAGCTTGCCAAGAAGGACCTAAAGAGTGAGATCATGCTGAAGAAACATTTCAGGTATTCAAGTGAACATCTTAAAGCTTGCACGATATTGTTGATTCAGTTTAATATGATGCCAACATGAACAAGATATTCATATTTGAGAGGTAGAGCTTAGTGGAGACTTCCTACGAGGAGTTTGGATGGATGATCCACGTGTGTGTGTGTAAAAGCGCGCGTGCGAGAGCGCACACAGAGAGAGAGAGAGAGAGAGGGAAGGACAAGAAAACCTGGGCAAGAACTCTGTTAGTATTGACAGGTGTGGAGGCTGAGTCACTGCTCCCATAAACAAAACAACATTAGGATGTCTTAATCTTAACATGATTTCAGCCTGCATAAAGCAATCAGTGAAAATCGATTTGAATATTATAATACAATAATTAATTACATGAGAAGTGCATCTATGATGTAGGAAGTCAGTAACTGGTGCTCACTTCACATTTAAACTGAACCAATGCATCTCCAGATAAATCTTGGTCCAAAAATTTCTTCATAGCAACTTCCTGCAATAGAGAACCAATTATAGGATAGATCAATATGCTTTCAAAACTAAATAAAAAAAATTGTATCAACTCAAATTAGTCCTATAGCAAGTCCCAAGCTATAACTAATGAATAGACCAGCAATTCCATCTGAAATTTATTCTATAAGCTTTGTTCTAAGATGTTGTGGAGTTGTAAAATAGCAGCAACAGATCATGCATAGAATATAAAGGATGATAATTGCCAAACAATTAAAATTACAAATGAAAAACATGACCACATCGCAAAAGTTTGTATACATATAATCACACAATTATTATGGCCAATGAGGTGTGTTAAAGGATGAACTTACAGTGCCATTCCAATCTGCATGATACACCTCACCATATGAACCTGCATGACAGGGAATTGTATGAGACTGTTAGTTAACAACATATGGCAGTCACGCACATCATATTCTAACAATGTGGGCATCTAAACAAAATTAAATCAAATCTCATTAATAATAAATAGCGATAGATGCCCTTGTCCACACTGCAGATCAGGTTGCAAATTCTGCTCAGCCAAGGATTCAAGACTACTGAAACATAATAGTTTAGAAAACTACTATGCCTAAAAGGGTGCAATGGGAAACGAACACAAGCTTAGAAAAATGCAGCCCCCCCTCCCCTCCCCTCCCCCCTCCCCAAATGAATCCATGTAAAGAGAAGCAAGTTTGTCTTTCTTCACTGACATCGTTCCACCTGAATTCAAGTATGTTCGGTCTTGTTTGCTGGATTATCAACCCACCATCATATATTTTCCTATGCAGAACCATCTCTCTAAAAGGTAAAATTCAATTTTAGATGACTAAGGTTAATAGACATGAAAGTGCGACTCTTTCAATTTCCTTCTCTTTGAAAACTGAAACTCTTCAAACACCATTACAATTTGCTGAACTAGTGAGAAATTTTACTCCTAAGCATCTTCCTTACTGCTTGAGAAGTAAAGACAACAGAAATGAACCTGTCAAGTGACTAGTTTAGCAATAAATATCAAAAAATTGATTCATATAACATTTTTCTTCTCTTCTAATCGATTAAGACTAGCCAGGATGGACCATGACTGCAAGCCTAATAGTTGATAACATTTCCATCAATTCCAGCTCTGACGTAATTACCTTCATTGAAATATAAATTGGTAAAAGCCTTCACAACTTATTCATTCATCACCCCTCAAGCCCTTTGTTGCTACTTGCAAAGCAATGGAATAAGAATGATTTTTACAACACAAATCCTTTGCATAAAAAAAACATGAACTGAAAAGAAACTTTAAAGAGAGCTACATGAAATATTAGAGGACAAAAAGAACTCCTACACTTAACGTCAAACACAATCAGTATATATATATATATATATATATATATATATATACAACAATTGTAAACTATGCAGTTGAATGAACCTTACCTATACCAATACGTTCCCCAATTTGAAGATCCTCCCATGGGATTTCCCATTCTGCAACCTCTCCCAGCACAGGGTGAATTCTCTCACTGTATCCATTACAAGAGATATGCACACCTCTGTTGACTGTTTCAATTAACGGTATGGCAGGTTCTTTGCCTGTTTCAGTATTAAAGACCCTTTCTAGCTTCTCTGAGAAGAACTGTTTATCATTGCAGACTAGGGCATCTTCAGGAGGGAATTGGTAAGATTTCACTGCTGAAGGCAAGTAAGATTCATGGATTTGATTTCCATACATTTTCCTTTCAGCAATCCCTTGTGGAGTCTGAGGAAGGCCATTTACACCTGCAGCACCCATCTCTGTTTTTTCATTGGTTCTATTATCAACAACTACAAATCCTTCACTTGCAGAATCAAAGGGAAAAGACAGTTCAGAATTAAGGAAATTCATTTCCAATCCTCTTTGCTGTTTTGCTGGCCACCCTTGCTCAGCATCACACCTAAGAGTGTTCAAAGGATCCTCAGCAGTTAATGATAGAAGAGGCTGCGCATGCCTTGACAGAAACTTATCAGGAAAACAACAAAGTCCATCTAGATTCACCCCATTTTCCAGATGAACTTTTTCGAGCACCTTCTGCTTACCCAGATCCTGCTGATTCATATCTAAAAACAAATCTGGAGGTGGCGATGCACCACTCTCTAACAGAACAGCGTGCAATTTCTGCGCAAATTCAGGATTTTTTGCAGCACTAATAACATATTTCGAGACTTTTTTAACTTTAATATTTTCTGCTGATAAAGGCCTACTATTCCCTGATGAGTTCTCATGTGATCTTAAGAAAAGCTTTCCGAACTCAAGCTCGAATGCATCAGTTTGGGTTTTTTCAACCAGGTTTGTATTGGTATCATTCGTCTGAATTCCAAACTCTGTCATTGAACTGCCAACATGGGGAACCATGTCCTGATTAGGTGAAACTGCTAGATCTCCGGATCCTTCACCCATTAACACAGATGAAACATTGGGGGTGTCAGAAAGATTAGCAAAGCCCCTTACATCAAACCCAGTGCCTAAGAGATGGCTGCTTGGCACCTCAGCAGGAATTAGTGTTCCAGGGGCACCCATCAGATCAATAATGTATTCACTGCATCATGCCATGCATCAAGCACATCAACAAGTACATCCTATAAAACCTTTTTTTTTTTTTTCAAAAAGAAAAAGGAAGGGAAAAAAATAACAACCATGGCACATCCAACCCTTGAAATTACATGCCATGTAGCAAGGGACACACAAATTGAATTACTTAAGAACAGTGACAATTGGAAAACAAATCTTAAGCACACAAATAATTACCTGTAGCATTTACAACAAGGATGATGCTTGTACCAACGAGTCTAGAAAAGTAACACCCAAAACTCATCTTCAAAAAAAAAAAAAAAAAAAAATACTAGTGAAAGTGCACTGCAGACAATATGCCAAAACGCATCCTGAAGCCCTTTAATTTTACTCATTTATGCTATTAAGCCCCTCTACTAAATTTTATGCATTGTAAACTCCTCAATTTTTCAGTTTTGTGCGACAAAACACTTTTTAATGTTCATCCCGATCAGAGTCCAGGCTCACAAATGGACAGCCATATGGACATGGAAATGATTTAAATAACGTTGAATGGATTATCTGATGTGGAACGGCAAAGCAAAATGGGTATTTTTAAGTTTTTTATCAAATTGTTTAGGAGAGTTGAGAATTGGGGACAACAATGAGGAACTGGGGCAATAGCAGCAACACAAGTTTCAATAGTGTAGCATCAATCCGCACCACAAGTAGTGTCACAAATCTCGCAATATGATAATGATGTTGAAAGCCATTGCATTAACCATATTGTAAAAGCTGATAAAATAACACATACATTAAAACGCATTTTAGTAAAGACACTAATCTCAACAAACAGGCTACAGTTTCCATATCGCATGTTATTAAAAGAGGAGAAGAGTAATGTGCCTTTCAAGACTGAATTGAATCAACACAATTGGTCTCCAATGCGACACATCCACAGATAATGCTCTGCTCCTTCATGATTCACAAATGGTGAAGGTTTGTAATCAACGGACTACTGTTGTTGAGGGTTAGAGAGAATTGGAAAGATTAGAGTATTAGGAATCGGATTTTTTATCATTAGGGATTTGAGATTTCTGATTTGGGATTTTCTATAGCAGTAGTATCAAATTAGAGAGAGATTGGGTCTTCAACATTTATGAAGTGGAATTCATGCAGTCCAGCCTTTTCTCCACTTAACAAGTATCATGTGCATCCAACAATGCATAAGGATCAGTCTAAGTATGGCTGTTACCAAAAAGTTGAAAGGCTTAAAATGGACAAATTTAGTCAAGGGCTTAAGAGCATAAACAAGTTAAAGGGCTACAAAATGCTTTTTACCCGGATACTATGGGCCTGTTCATAAAGCTACCATGCATAATCTAGCTGCCATCACAGTACATCAAAATAAAACCTCATACAAGTTTTGTACACATTTATAACATAAATAACATACACAATTACAAAATATATGATTCGTTTTGCAATGCCATTTTGTCAGCATGATACCCAATTATTAAAAAAAATCTTAGGAAAAAGACATTACCTTCCATTACTAATTTTGATCAAATTTACAGCTCCATCATCAGTGCCAGTATAGCAGCTCCCCTTAACCAGCAAACATGGAAGATTGATTCTATCAGCTAGCACCTAACAGCAGAATATTGCAATAATCAATTTGAGCCAAATTGCAAAACAAATTACGATGATAGAAAAAGTTCAAAGAAACAGGATATCCTATTTAAGTGAAAGAGTGCACATGTTTTATTAATCGACTAAGTTCACTTACTACCATGAGTTTAAAGAGATCTCACAACCTTAAAAAGTAAAGCCCTATGGCGTGAAAGCCCTACATCAAGACGTCCAAGGGGAAGAATGACAGAGTTCAAAGCATTACGTAACTCATAGCTTCTTCTGGTCCACCTTGTTGACATCTCATCAGCATCACCAACTGGACCACCCATTCTATCCACAACAAGATCAGCAAGTTTCTGAATCAAGCCACTCAAAAGCAAGCTATCGGATACCAGGCTCTCCAAGAACATGTTGTAAGCTTTTTTTTCAAGCTCTCGTAATTCAGAATCAACAAAGCGGTTAACCAATACCACTTCAAAATCAACATTATCCAAAATGGTTATAGCTTGCAGATCCGCTAATAATGGCATCTTCCCTTTTATGACTGAATTTGAGGTAATGCCATATGCATCATAAAACCCATCCTTAACTTTATCATTATAGTTTACAACATTATAGCTCTGCATAAAACATAAATGATAATCAGTGGGATATTCAATAGCTAACATAATGTATTTGCACCTGAAACATATGGATTTGGTCAAAGATAACATCATAAAGCAGGAAACAATATGATCAGATGGCATAAACTTGTCTAGACAAATATAAGAAATTCATCCTCATTGTGTCAAATACTTGTCATCCCCTCCATTTCAGGAGTCCAACGACAGCCCCAGTAAACCATACAAAAACGCACACGAATTGATGTTGTCGACACATGCAAACACCCCTCACTTCCCTCAAAATGCCAGGTTGTTAATTTAAGGAAATCAGCACCAAAATGAACTTGGAAAGAGACCTTCAACCTACTTCCATACAGAAATTCAACCCGCAAAAACGTATCATACTTCAATTACAGACAAAAAAAAAAATATTGTTCTTACGGAATTTCCTATAACAAGCACATAAAAAAGGCAATGATAATAATGTTATATATAAAACAGATTTCAAACCTATAATGCAAATAAATGACCACAAAAAGATGTAGGAAACTGATCCAGAATTTGAAGTGAAATCAAAATCGTATCCACATAAGATCCCAAAGTTAAAAACCCCAAAAATTACTATAAAATAGTTAGATACCCAATATTGAAGCGAGAGAGTCTCCGCTAGAGAATCCGTAACTGTTACCGGAGCCACAGGACAGCAGCCGAGGCTAATCCGCTTGGCGGCGTCGATCTGAGCCGCATCCGGATCCGACGCGCTAATCGCCAGGGCCAACTGCACCTGAAACTCCTCCTCCAGTATATTAAAATCCACACCAGCACAGGTGCTCTCGTCTCCTGCCACGGACTCAGCGGCCGCGATCCTGCCATTCGAAGAAGCCGACGAGGACGACGGGTTCGGGCAGGCTGTCGGATTGGCCGCAGGCCGGGACTCCGCCAACCGCTGCTGCTGGTGGTGGTGGTCGTTGATTCCGCCGCCACCTCCGATGTGGAACTTACGTAGAAGATGCTTCATCTTCGACATCGATCATTAACGAGAAGTGAAGAAATCAGAAATGCTCGCTGGTTTTTTTTTTTTTTAAAAAAAATGGTTCGGCTGGCTTAACCTGCGCCTGCTAGTACATGAAGGGAAGGGGAAGATTCGGTTAGCCTGCGCACCCTTGTTCCCTAAGCTTCTACCATTTAAGAGAGTCAAATTAACCGCTCACCGATCCAGTTACAATTCCCTCCAATCCGCACTCTTCTGTAGTTTAGTGTATCCCAAACAAGCTAAAACATGCATACGATTTTTTTTATATTTGACGGGTCATGCCTTGTACTGTTGTGGTTGCCTGTGTGAATTCGTGTTGTGTTGTGCTGTTGTTTGTTGATCTTGACCGTCTAATCTCTCATGTCGAGATCTGAAGGTTGTAACTGAACCATAATTGTCATATGGTTTATAGGTGGCATTTTTTTTTTTGTTCTAAATGCATTTATGTTATCCCATTTTATAATTTGATAATTATTGTGTTATATTCCATACTCACAAAAAGGTTGTTGATTATTCTTCTTTAAAATATTCAAAAATACATTACACTAATATTAATTATAATCAATTTTTTATTTAGCCTCATTAATTATTAAATTAATAAAATATTTTTATTTTTTAATTAGATTATAAATGAAAAAATGTAGTATTATAAATTGTGATTTAATATTATAAAAATAATAAGTGATAATATTTTTTGATAGAGTAATACATGTTCTTCTATTATTAATTAGATGTTTATCGAGATTCAAATTTATTGTTTATTAATTTTATTTAGTTAAAAATTAACTATGTATTTTAAAATATTAAATTCAAATTATATTTAAATTAATTATTATAAATAAAATATTATTTTAATTAAAAATTACATCTCTATAATTTTCATTAAATAAAATACGTTTACCAATATATAAATGAAATTACATTAGATTTTATTTAGCTGTGTTCATTGATGATGAAATTAAGTTTGTTAAAGATTATAAAATAATTTTGTTTAATTAGTGTAAAATTTAATATAGTATAATATATCATGAGAGATTTATGTGTGTTAAAGACATTTAATTAAAATTTTTTAATTATTTAGTTTGATTATTCTCTTGAATGAGTTGATTTTCAGAGTGTATTAAGGTTATAAATTCTAATTATATTTAGCTAAATTCAATGTTAACATGAATTAGTGCTACTGCTACACGGTGCATTTCATAATTAAAGACAAAAGAACGCAACTGTGAAT
Source organism: Omphalea diandra (assembly GCA_949677035.1). Lineage (NCBI taxonomy): Eukaryota > Viridiplantae > Streptophyta > Magnoliopsida > Malpighiales > Euphorbiaceae > Omphalea > Omphalea diandra. The sequence goes on along the minus strand of CATIWR010692715.1, from coordinate 37,331 downwards.
GGATATTATGTCACTTGGCAGACACATTAGAGATAAACTGAAATGAAGAGCCTAAATGGGATGAGGGAGGTAAACGTGAATTCTTTACTCCCTAGATTTTATTAGGATTCTCGTTTCCTCTCTAGGAAATTTTGTTTCTCTCTAAGATTCTCATATCTAACCATAGGGTTAGGGATTCCATCTCGTTTTATTTTTATTTTTTGTTCTTTCTTTTGCTTTAAGGTTTTTATTAGACTCTGAACATATTTTTAGGATTTTGTTTTCTCGAGTTTTTCTTGTCTTCTGAACCGGCACTCTTTTAATAAACAAAGTTTTGTTTGACAAATACTAGGAACGGCATCAAAAGTGGTTGATTTAACACGAGACGAAGCTGAGGAGTGTGAAGAGGCAGGGAGGTGAATTATAGTAAAAAACTTCATTGTGTTTAGTTGGGATGAGAAGGTGTCGACTAGCTCAAGTTTTAATTCTTATGGGGTTCTTGAAACGATGAAGAAGTTATGGAAATCGGCTAGGGGCATGGCTGCGACAGATGTCAAACAGTATTCAATGGTCATTTTTTTATTTGATCCAAATATAAAAGATTAACATTTAGAGAAATTTAAAGCAATTCAAAATATCAAATATTTATATATTCGGATAACCCGTTTTAACGGATTGATTATTTTAATTTTTTGGATTATATTTTGAAATATAAATTAATTTTTATATAATATATATCACTACCTAATTAAATAAAAATTAAATTAATGAAATTATATTTTATAATAAACACATATTCAAATAACATATAACAAATGATGATAAAATATTATCTTTAAAAATCTAATGACATAATTTTTAATGTTTCAACAATAATGAAAATAAATTTCTATTCAAATAATAAATTCAACATTAATAAAATTTTGAATATATAAATTTTGAAATTTTTTTTATTAATCTAACTTTTAATAAATTATTTAAAATAAATACTTTAATAAGTTAATTGAACTTCTTTATGACATGAACAGAAAATAATTATTCTCAAATATGCTTTACAATAAATTAATAAAATAAATTAGAATTATAAATAATATTACAATACATCATTCTTTATTCGTCAATGTTGAGAAGATTATGTTGTGAGTAATATATATATATATTCAATTCGGTTAGATATACAACGGATTTTAAGATTTAATATCCTAACTCAATTAAAAAATTTTAAATTTTTTTTATCTAATTCTACCTTATTAAATCAATTATCCTTTAATTTTCAGATTGATTTCTCGATTTTCGGATTTATTTGTCCACCCCTGTCGAACAGAACTTGTTTTCATTTAAAATTCTTTTATTGGCGAGATAAGGAGAAGGTGTTATCAATGGAACCATTGCATTTTGATAATAATATCTTAATTCGACGGGAGCTGGATGGAGACCAACAACAATTCATAAGTGGAATGCCATTCTACCCGTTTCTAGATTCGTGTATATGATATACTAATAAAGAGCTGAAATGAGGAGGCGATGGCAGCAATTGGTGAACGGTCGAGGAAGTTGTTGAAGATTGATTAAGCTTTATTAACTAATTTTAGCACGTATATTAGAACACAAGGATTTTGGTTGATCTCAAGAAACCATTGAAGTCGGTTCTCGGATATCCTTAAAGCGGGTAATATGAATGCTTGCCTTTATTCTGTTATATATGGCTAAGAGCTTCTCTTATGAAGATGGTCAAAGTGTGAAGTTAAAGCCGTGACGCCTTTTGTTTATGAACACAGAGAGGAATTTGGAAGGGAAAGCCGAAAAGAGCAACGAAGTGGTAGGGTACAAGAAGTTGTCGAGAATTTTAAACTAGTGGATGTGAATGACGAAGGAAAACTTGGAGGACGAACACACTTCTTAATCAATTAAAGTAACTTATAATTATTTCAGTTAAACATATTATAATTAATTTTTAAATTTATTGTTTATTTTTATCAATATTTATATGAACTGTATGTCAATATATTTATATATTTTTATTATTGAGATTCTATAGTGTTATAAAAATAATTACAAATATTAAAATAAGAGAAAAATGATCGATATTATATATTTACCTAATCAATATAAGATTTTATTTAAATATAAAATTATCATAAATTTAAATATTAAATTATTTTGCACATTATTATAAAACATTAATTAAATAATATAAATATAAAATAAATTTAATCTCAAATATCAGTTTCATTGTCAGCCTCTAACAATCATAAATTATAACATATTCTTAATCATGAAAAATATCATTACATCATCTGAAATTATTGAAATAAAAAAAGTATCATAATTTTATAAAAATAAAATAAGAAATTATAATAGAATTATTATTCCTAATTATAGCACTAAACTATAATATAATACCAATCTATTTTATTAGAGTATACATGCATGTGCATGTATTATATATAAATAACTAGAAACTTATTTTTTGAAAAATTAATCATCCAAATGAATTTATTTTTACAATTTTAATTGTTCTCCAACAACAAAACTTAATTAATATTAATTATCTATTTTATTTATTATTTTAAATTAAAAAATTTATCTGATTTAATCAAAATAAAAAATAAGAAAAATATTAAAATTTCTGAAGTTAAAAAACACAAATACTTAATATAATATTTTAATTTCCTCGCGTATCAAAACAAAATTAGCTATGTCATTCTTTTCGCTCGCGCTGCGGGTGTAAATGCGGGTCCTCATAAAACGGTACTGGGCTTCATACGTTAATTTTTGCCCATTTCAATTGTATTGGTTTTGATTTTATTGTGCGGGATGAGCTTCGTACGTTGTGCATCCAGGTCCATATTATACTATGAATTTAAACGTAGATATACTTAAAAATTAATATATATGTACATTTTAACACATATACAGTTTAATACAATATATATAAATTCTAATATACATACATTTTAAATATTAATATACATATAGCTAAAACTAAATATACATTCATGAAATAAAATAAATCTAGATTCATGATATAATTTGCAGATAAACTTGGCCTAGAGGTTGCAGCAAGAAATGGGCAGTTGTGTGGGCCATTGGATCCGCGTGTGGTAGAGGCTCTTGCATGCCCAAGAGGCACTCGGTTGAAGCAGAATCAATTCAAGAAGGTGGTGGTGGAATCAGATTGTGTGGTGTTGGCGCAAGCTCTCCAAAATCCTCAACGTGATTTCTCTTTATTTGGTTTGGTTGTTCACGATTGTAGCTTGCTGTCAAGACATTGCTAATGTCAATTTCCAGTTTGCTTGTAGATCAGCAAACCGTGCAGCTCGCTATCTTGCTAGAGCGGTTGGTGCTCAGTCTGGTCAAGGGGAGTGGAGAGATGTCCCACCTTCTCTTATTTCTAATGTTATTACTTCTGATTTAATGAATTAAGTTCTCTTGTTTTTTCTTTTTTTTAAAAATAGAGTTTTTTGACACACAACTTACTAATTATTTCATAAATGAGTGATTGAAATATATATTAATTTAACATATAAAATTACCTAATGAAAGGCTATAAATAGAAATAAAAACATACTAAAAGAAATTATAAATAAACAATTATGCAAAATAAAGCTAAAAAATAGTATTCATACATTATTTATTTACATAATCAATATTTTAAATAATATGTTAAATTATAAATTCCATAACATGCAAACTATTAACTAATATATATATATATTTCAATAGTTACTGTAATTTTTGTTTATTCATGATTACTGTACTTTCAACTTTTATATTAAAAATCTAATGGTTCTAATTATTCTTACTTATAAATAATATTTAAACTGAAAAATATAAATATTTATTATTCAATTATAAAAATAATTACTATATATGGTGACGTAACAATTGAAAACTATCCTATATATATATATATATATATATATATATATATATATATATATCAACATGGACTAATAGTCTAATGGTCAAATGCATGTTTCATAACAGATTAGAGATTTAAATCCTGACATCCCCTTCCAATTTAAAAATTTCTGATGTACCCAAAAAAATTCAATTGCAGGCAAAAACAGCAGAGGGGGTGAGAGATCAAAATTTTAAATCCTAACATCCCCTTCTGATTTAAAAATTTCCGATGTACCCAAAAAAAGAGTTCAATTGCAAGCAAACAGCAGAGGGGGAGAGATGAAAAGAAAAGATAATTTACAGCAGTTATGTTGCAATTTAGCAACAATTAATTGTCACTAATGCAGCTGATATTCATCCGTATATTGAGAAATGAATGTTTCCAGCTGCAATGAGCATATGAATATGGATTAACATATATATGGAAAAAGAAAAGAGAGATGACTTTGACTATAATATTTGCGAGCTCCACTGGAATCCCATTCTGAAGATTAAGCAGTAGCTGCAGCCTGTTCTTCCACATAGTGTGATGCTGGGAGAAGGGTGCAGACAAGGTTGCGGTCACCGTAAACATTGTCCACACGTCCTGACATAACAGTCCCATAATAGAGTGATTAGTAAAACTGAGGAGGAGGTATCAGTATTCACAAAAGCATACTTAATTGAGTACTTCCAATTCCATGCTATACGAACTACATTATCACAAAATCGTTGAGACTCAGAAAATAGAGAAGATGGAAAGCCAAGTGCCATTTATGGAAAATATGGGGTCATTGGATCATCCTGTTGCTGTATTGTCGTTGGTATAAATTGATCAAAGATGACTATATAACTAATAACTTGAAAAATAGAAGTTCTTCATGTCTAATATCACTTTATTTTGTCTGAGTGGAAGTAACTAGAGATCTACACTAGTCCATACTAACAGAAAGGCAAAACCAATGATAAGGGTTATATGCAGATGAGCTTTAACTTTCAAGAATGACTTAATTAAGAACAAAATAAATAGAAAACACACACCTGTAGTTGGCCAGAACTTTGCAGAGCGAAGCCAAGAAGCGGGGAAGGCTGCATAATCCCGAGAATATGGTTTGGTCCATCCATCTTCCATGAGCAAAGATGGTGGATGAGGAGCTCCCTGCATTTTCACATTTTTAGATGGTTGCTCCATAGGCTCATGAATTGGAAAATAATTTCATACACCAAAATGTATCAATAACATGCCAATACAAAATTGAAAGGCATTTTATAATGTTAATTGTAACAGTTTTACTCAAAAATAACAAGCCATTGTACCTTTAGAACATTGTTGTGAATATCAGCTTTTCCTTTCTCAATCTCTGCAATTTCCTCCCTAATGGAGATAAGCGCATCACAGAATCTGTCTAATTCAGCCTGAAAAAGAAGTTGAATTTAATAGAAACTCCATGAGAGAAGAGATTCAGGATGCGGAATATGAAAAGACGAGATCCTCTAAAGCTTTTTTACCTTGCTTTCACTTTCAGTGGGTTCAATCATAAGTGTGCCAGGAACAGGCCATGACATTGTTGGTGCATGAAATCCATAGTCCATGAGGCGTTTGGCAACGTCCTCAGGTTCAATCCCAGCAGTATTCTGCAAGAAGAATGTCTCAAGATTATTCATGAAAAGCTTTAAGTGCTGGTTTGGTTTGGTGTTTATTTATTAGCCTTCAGCGATCGAGTGTTTAAACACTGAAAAAGAGTGAAAAATAATGACATTTCAATTTCAAAACTAGCGTTCAACATTTAGAAAATATAACTGAATACTAAAAACTAATTTTTCTAGCTTTTGAAATATAAAAGTTGGTGCTTAAATTTTTTTTAACTAGTATTAACCTTATATTTATCATTATTTACCATTATACCAATTTGTATTTCACATAAAACTAATTAAAATATAAAAATAATTAAATTATTTTGTTATTTTATAATCTAAAACTGCATTTTCAACCGTTAAATTACCAAATATTTTATATTTATTGATTGCTCACAGTTGATCGGTGACCGTTGATCGTCAATCGCTTACCACTGACTGACACTACTAAATCAAATAGGCTCTAAAAGAATGAAATGATTAAAACTGATGTTATACAAGAACACTACCTTAAAGCCTCTCAAATCCACAATGAATTCGTGGGCAACTGTTCCATTGACACCACGGAAAAGAATGGGATAGTAATTCTGAGAAGCAACACCACAACAAAGAAAATTAAATAAGGACAAAAATTCTATACAATTAAACTTCAATTAACATATCAAACCTAGTTCTATTGAAAAGAGTATAGAATATAGTGTTAAAGTAGAACATGATTTTTAAGTCATTTCACTAACAGAGCTTGTCATACTAAGGTGCATAAGACTGTTCATGATCTTTCCCTGAAGCTCAAAAGGCATCAGTTGTTCATGGAAATGACTGATTATTAACTACGAAAGAAAAGAGTCTAGAAAATATTAGAAACCTCCAAACGCTTTGCCATGTAGTTTGCGTTCAAGATGGCAATCTTTGAAGCTTCTGTTAGTCCTTTAGAGCCCATCATTGCTATATAGGTATATGATATTGGCAGGATAAGTGCAGAGCCCCATGGTGCAGCCGAAATGGTACCCAGTGGTTGACTCTTGTCAGGAGCTGGTATACCACCTGTAGATATCTTGAATACAATACAAAATAAAAAATTAAAAACTGAATAAAAAGACAAATCTAGCAGCAGTGACAAACAAGGAAATTTAGGTGATGCTTACCAAGTCAATCCAACAATAAGAATTTATAAAAAGAACTGATCATTTCCTCCAGCTTTTTATGCATGAACTTATCACTATCCAATGGATCGTGAAGAAATTCAATGTAGAATGGAAATAGTGTCTCAATAAGCATCCATGGTTTCTTCAATTTAAGCAAGTAATTGCCCAGCCCAGACCACATTATACACATATAGAAGCTAAACAACTGCATACATCAAGTTATTCACTGAAATAAGAAAATGTACCACAGGATGTGAAGGTAGAAATGGTGCCAAGTGTTTCTTCACACCAATTGGACCCATGCCAGGACCACCACCTCCATGAGGAATGCAAAATGTTTTATGGAGATTGAGATGGCAAACATCAGCTCCAATAAAACCTGGACTTGTCAGACCCACCTGAAAGGACCAAATCTTAAAATTAAGAAGACAATTTGTTCAACTAACATAATAAACAAAAATGTCTGCCATAATAATTCACAGATATGTGGAAAAAGTGAAATTCAGATGATAAACAGCTAAATATATGGCCTCTGCCAAGCGAAAACATGATTTTTAGAGGGTAAAAAGCAATAGCCAAAAAGAGGGAACTAGGTCTAGGACCAAAATATATTTTTGATATTTGTTTGTGGTTTGCAAAGCAGTCTCTGCAGCACATAGTGAAATGAAACCTTTAGAAAATCTTGATCTACATTGTGAACTAGTGATTCATAAGTCTGCCAAGTCTACCCTTCTAGGATTACACGCATTAAATCTACAGTTCTAGCATTGGTTAATAACTTCCTCAACTACTTATGTTGAACGAAAAATGCATGTGAATTGAAGCTGCTCACATGCTTTACAAAGAACATGTGTTTATGAAATAATATCACCATATCCAATCAGAAAGCTTATGAAAAAGAGAAAGACTGCCATAGCAAATTACTGAAGATAGCATGAGAAAACAGACCTGTGCATTCATGTTTGCCCCATCCATGTATACTTGACCTCCATTGTCATGAATTATCTTACATATCTCATCGATACCTTCTTCATAGACACCATGAGTGGAAGGATATGTTACCTAAAATTAGATCAGAATTAGACAACTGGTACCGCTTAAGAAGTTCCCAACCTCAACCCCCAAAACCAATTAATGTTTGCATTAATATAAAATTAAACATCATTACCATAAGTGCTGATAGGTTCTCCTTATTGGCTTCAGCAGCTTTCCTTAGCTCCTCAATGTTAATGTTTCCCTTGGCATCAGTTCCAACAGCAACAATCTTCATTCCACACATGGCAGCACTTGCAGGATTTGTCCCATGTGCTGAAACGGGTATAATGCATACATTGCGATGATGATCTCCTCTTGACTATAACATTCATTAATACAACATTAGAAAAGCGCAATGAAAGGAGTGACACAAGGTAAATGAAATTTAAACATGAGAAAAGATAAGGTAATAAAAACAATAGTAGCAAGCAAAAGCAGCAAGTACTACATACTTCTGTTCAATTATACAATTGAGGAACAAAATACAATATTAAATATTCTGCAGACTTCATTGCCCAAATCATTAAACAGTGTTTTTATACATATTCTCACTTATTGGATTACTTCCAATATACAAAAGGGTCAGATCAAACTAGAAAGGGTTGACTTGAAGATTCCATGAATTCTTTTCGGAGAATTTTTTCTCCTTTTTCTTCTCATAAAATTTTATATTAATGAAGTATAAAATAATGTAATAATCAACATATATATATATATATATATATATATATATATTCTTGTTAGGTCACCATAAACAAGAATTCATGGCCAGTTGACTACAGCATACAGGGAAAAGCCAAACTGCTTAAAAGTAGGGGTCACTATACCTTATGATATGCACAGATAACCATTAGCCCGGCATACTCTCCAGCAGCACCGGCATTAGGTTGTAACGAGAATGAGTCAAAACCAGTGATGGTACACAATAATTCACCCAAGTCTGTGAACATTTCCTGCCGAAGAATTCATGAGAAGGTCAATTTGATTGCACGGATAACAATTGGTCAATTGAAACATAGAAATAACACGACTAAATGGTCTGCCTGAATAACATGGGTAACTACCTACCAGATAACCTGCAGCCTGTTCAATAGGAGCAAAGGGGTGAATGTCAGTAAAATTAGGCCATGTCACTGGCATCATTTCAGTGGTTGCATTCAATTTCATTGTACAAGATCCCAAAGGAATCATACTGTGGCACAAAGAGAGATCCTTCGACTCTAGCTTATGAATATATCTGAGCAGTTCATGTTCTGTATGGTACCTGATAAAAACAAAAAATTTCAGTGGTTCCCAAATAATAACCTTGATGTTCAAATTTTGAGGAAATGGCTGTACATGTTAAAGATCTGGTGGGTCAGGTAGGAGCTTTTCCTTGTTAGCTTAGAAGGGATTGCATTCTGAACTTCCGGTGCTAGAGATGCAGCAGTGAATGGAACCTAACATTTGAAAGAAAGATGTTAACCCAATGGTCCAAATTGTGATCGACGAGAACCATCAACAGCATGAGAAATATCTATTCATTCTTACAGGCTTGCCACTGGCAAACACTTTGAAAAGTTGATCCACATCCTCCAAAGTTGTTGTTTCATCAAAGGAAACAGTGATCTGAAAAGCAAAACTTACTCTGACAACCACTTTACATTGATTTGCATGCAAAATAATACAAGAGATATGATTAAACTTACAGTTTTTGCATCTATGATTCGCAAGTTTATCCCACTTTTGCATGCAGCATCAGCTATCGCATGTGCATTAGCACACTTAACTTTGACAGTGTCAAAGAAGGGAAGACCCTGGACTTCCACTGTCCCGAGTTTCTTCAGTCCAAGTGCAAATACTCCAGCAAGACCATGAACCCTTTGGGCAATGGCTTTAAGGCCTTCAGGTCCATGGTAGACGGCATACATAGCAGCCATATTTGCAAGTAATGCCTGCAGAGAGAAAAAGAGAATATTTCTTTCATACAAATCAAGGCCATCTTGCTAAATTGCATAGGATACACTCTGCTGGTTTAAGAAAATGCAAGTGAATGTGTTCCTACAAATTTTCAGCTAGGTGAAATCTGCCTAAATACTTTTGCTCAAAAACATGACACTTGAAGTGTTCTATCACTAATTTTACACAAGCAGTCCACAAACAAGTAAACAAAACACTTATACTTCGAAAATAAATATCTTACTTGAGCAGTGCAGATGTTACTGGTAGCTTTATCTCTGCGAATATGCTGCTCCCTAGTTTGCATTGCCATACGCAAAGCAGGTTTCCCTGAAGAATCCACACTTACACCAATGATTCTTCCAGGCATCAACCTCTTATACTCTTGTGAAGTAGCTAAGAATGCTGCATGAGGACCACCATACCCCATTGGAACCCCAAACCTCTGAGCTGAACCAACAACAATATCTGCCCCCAATTCACCAGGAGGCTTCAACATTGTCAACGCCAACAAATCCGTTGCCATTACAACCTTAACCCCATTTGCATGAGCATTCTTGATAAACTCCTCATAATCCAAAACTTCACCCTCAGTCCCTGGATACTGAACCAAAACACCACAAACATCCCCACATTTGTAACTGATATCCTTAAGATCCATGGTGACTACCTTAAGCTCAAAACCTTTAGCCCTAGTCTTACAAATATCAATAGTTTGTGGGTGACAATTGGTAGCAATAATAAAAGTCTTTTTCTTTCCTTTTAGGATATTATTACACATAGCCATTGCCTCAGCAGCAGCAGTTCCTTCATCAAGCAATGAAGCATTTGACATAGGCAATCCAGTAAGATCAGTAATCATAGTTTGGTAATTAAGCAAAGACTCCAATCTCCCCTGAGATATCTCAGCTTGGTAAGGAGTGTATTGAGTATACCAAGCTGGATTCTCCATTATATTCCTCAAAATAACAGGTGGAACATATGTGTTATAATACCCCATCCCTATATATGACTTGAAAACCTTATTCTTTGATGCCAAATTTTGCATATGTACAACCATTTGGCTCTCAGTCAAACCTCCATCAAACTTTGAGAACTTCATTGAATCAAGTCTAATAGATTTAGGCACGGTAGCATCAACCAATGAATCAAGACTATCAAACCCACATAACTCGGCCATCTTTTTTTGCTCCTCTTGTGTCACTGAGTTATGGCGGCGAGGAAAAGTATCACTGGGTTTCAAAGACTCAACAGAAATGGATCTTACTTGTGACCCAATACCAGAATAACTAGCAACAACACCAAAATGAGACAAAATATTTTTCCCTCCTAGCAACAACCCTGATCTGGGATTTGTCGAAGCAAAAGAAGACAATGATGAGACATACCTTGAAGGAGTATATAACACAGGAGATGACGAATTAAAAAGAGGCGCTGATGACTCATTACGGGAGTGGTGATTACATTGCTTGGATTCATTTACTAGCCGCTTCAAGATTGCCCTGTTAGCCAACCGCCTTGCACGTTCCATGATTAAAATGAACAAGAAACAAAAAGAACTTGTTTCTGTTTTTGCTGGGTTGGTGAAGAAAGAAAAAAGACGCAAACTAGTTCTGCTTCATGGAGTCAGTGGAGAGGAGGGTTGGTGATAATATAGTGAATTTTTGTCTTACATAAATATTATTTATATATGGAAGTTGTATATAAATATTAAAAAAATAAGAAAAGAAACGTATGGCTTCAAGATCTGCTGGTGGTGGTAGTGGTGGTGGTGGTGGGTGGTGGATGACTGGGCACCTATAAAGGAAAAGGAAAGATTTTTGAGGCTATCTATTGCAATGAGCAAATAAACGTTACAAAATCTTCAGGAAAAGAGCCAAATAAAAATGAATGGAAGGAAATGAAGGAAAACAGATTGAGTATCAGTGGATCAAAATGATTCCCATTTTTATTCATTCGAATGATTAAAACAAAAGAAACAGGAAATTTTGCAAATTATAGTTTTTTTTCATGAAAAATGCGATCCATTTAGACGATTAATTGTTGGTGGCAGAATCTGTTTCACACCCTGCCCATCTTCATGTCTCACCTCACCCTATATCTGTACAAAACAAATGTCGGGCTAGGTTTTCTGGACCCAACAAATGCTTCTTTTTTTTTTTGAGAAAATGCAATTATCTTTATTAAAATATCGATTGTTACACTGCATATAACCATCACTTTCTGGACTCCTGCATTGTGAAATTTATTAAAATTTTCATTTATGTTACTTTTCATTTTAATAAAAATTTTGAAAATTTATTTATTTGTGCGTGATAACTATTTAACTATCAACTAATGAAAAGATTAAAATTTGTTTAGTTTACTTATTAATAATTATTAATTGTTAATGTTGGTTGTCGATTAGTAATTATTTATAGCTCATTGTTTATTCATATTAAGAGTCTGTTTAGTTTGGTTGCTGAAAATTACTTTCTAATTAATATTAATTATTTGTTAAGATTATTACTACTAATTGTTGTTTATAAATATATTTATCAATATAAACATAAATTTTAAATAAATAAATTTCATATTTTAAATTTTGAATTATATAATATAGAACCATCCATTAATTTTTTAAAAAAATTATAAATGAAACATTTTTATAATACATGCATTAAACATTAATCATAAATATAATAATAATTTTATTAAAAAGTTAAACAATATATTAGATATACGTAATGATATTAAGATTTAAATAATTTATTATTATTAAATAAAATAATATAAAAAATACTATATTAGACTTCATAAAAAAATGATGATATATTAATTTTTTATTTATAAAAATAGAACATATTGATAAAAAGTAATGCAAAATATATTTTTATGAACTTGATCTATTAGACGACACAAAACATATTTTTATGTCAACTCTAATATATTATTTAATTTTAATATTATTTTATATTTAACAATAATAAATTATTTCTATATTAATTATTTAAATTTTATTGTATTACTTATATCAAATATTTATTTAAATTTTGTTATTAAAATAATTATTATATTTATAATTAATGTTGGATATGTATTATAAAGTTTAAATTATAATCTTTTTAGAAAAATACTCAATGGATGACTATATATTATTTATTTTATAAATCTAAAATGTAAAATATATTCATTTATTTAATTAAAATTTATATTTATATTAATAAATATATCTATAACACAATAATCAATAATAATAATTTTATGAAACAATTAATATTAATGAGCAACCATCAATCAGTAATCAGTAATTAGCAACATGTAAAATAAATATATCCTATACCTTTTGCAAATTGAAAATTAAAATCAGTTTTCAAAAAGGAAAGACAAGTACTCCATAAGTGTTTGATAAATTACTATTACTAGTTATTTGTATATATAATTACTAATATAAATATAAGTTTAAATAAATAAAATTCAATGATATATTTGTCTTTTATTTTACAAAAGTAGAATTAGTTAATGAAAAATGTTGAAAACATATTTTTTTAAAATTGAAACTGTTATATAATCTATTAATTATCAACTCTTATTTTGAATTACAATTAATATATTAATTAAATAAATATTTTATACTTTAATAAAAAATAAAAATATTCTAGAACAGAAAAATTTTATCTGTTTAATATCTGATTTTTTATGTGTTATAGCGACATTGAATAGCTTACCATATTTGAGTGCATGTAAATTTTTTTTTGTATCACACATCAACTTTAATGTACTTGTAACCTTATAAATGTTTTGAATTTTATAAAAAGAAATAAGGGTTTAATGAAGTGACAAGCATTTGAATTGTTGAAAATATGACAACATATATGATATAAAATTTTTAAAATCACTTGAAAAAAATTATTATAAATTAATACATAATTAAATGATATTTTGATTATATATATATGTATATAATATGTTTAAAAATAAAATTTTCAATGATACTTTGCTTAATAATACTTAAATTGTTTTCAATGTTGTAGTTTTAATTTGAGAAAATATTTCCTTAAAAAAGAGAAAAAATTCTTTGACTTAATAATTCTAAAATTGTCTGGTAAATGTGTAAGTTCAACTTTCAATTACAACTTAATATACCAAAAAAAAAAAATCATTGGGTTTTGCTTATTATTTATTTAAATATACGCTGGCTTCGGTTGGGAGCTATGAGTTGGTGGAGGGCATAAATGGGATCATCGGATCATTCTCGGAAAACGTTAGGCCAACATTCTACGCAACGTTTTTTACAAGTGAAATGAAAAATAGTCTTGTGTTAGGTGTGATTTTGGGTAACCTTCGTAAAATCGAGACCGTAGGATTGAACGAATGATGTGATAGATTCTAAATTGACGGTTGAGATGATATTGAATAGGAATCTTAGTATCGTGAGAAAGCGGAATCTATAGTTAGATCCAAATCTGCGATTTGGTCAGTGTTTGTTAAATAATTTTCTCTTTTTTATTTTTTTTTCCCCCTGTAAGATGTTTGTGCGTTATTAGTATTTATATTAAATACATTAATAGCATGTTTATTATATTAAAAAATAAAATGAGACTATTTTTTAAATAAAATTATAATAAGTTTTTTATTTTACTTTTTATATTTATTATTTTATTTTAAAATTTTAAGAATAAATTTTTTTAAAAAATAAATAACTTATTATTCTTGAAATTTTATTATTTAAAATTATTTATTTGTGCATAAAGCATAATTAAGGTTATTATATATATGAGTAATTATGAATATTTTGTCAATATTTGAATTTTATTTTTTCATATTAAAATATAATAAATAAAAATATTGAAATTCTAAAACATTATTTTAGAAATAAAGTTGTATTCTTATTTTTTAGTGTAACCAAATATACCATAAGAGTATATTTTTACTCTTGGTACATCAAGAAAAAAAAAAAAAGATTTGCATTTTATTTTTACACTTGAGACCCATAAATTTTACAAAAAATATTTTTTTTAAAAATATATTTTAGATTCGTTTGTTTCGCAGGAAACATTTTGTCTCCATTTGTTTTGATAATTTTCAATTTTCTATGATATCTATTTCATAAAACTTTTGCCAAGTCAAAGTCTACTCAAGAGAAATACATTCCTCGTATGCTAGCTCCAAAAGAAAGAACTGAAATATGTTCAATATGGAAAACATTAATTATTTGCCAGTACGACCAATAATATTTGGGTTTAGTTTGTGCTATTGGAGTAGAAGGCTCTCCTGTTAGATTTCAACTATTGAGCGAAATTCATTATTTCTCTGCCAAAGAGGATTTGGTGAAAAATTTTTTGTTTTATTTTAGGCGTTTTATGAGAGTGGATTAAATAAGGTTCATGGTGAAATGTAAATAAAGTTTAACGAATTAAACCCGTTTTTGAGTTTTGTTATAATATAAATGAAAGTAAATAAAGATCAAAATTTGACATCAAATACCATTTTTTTTAAACTCCAAATTGAGGATTAAATAGTAGAATGAAAATATTTTAAATAGTTTACAAACTCTTAATCAAAGTAAATTTAATTAATCTCATTTATATTTCATATAATATTTTTCTATCATTCTCATTTATTTCTCTTTTCACTCTAAAAAAAACTTTCGTGTATATTGTGAAGTGTTTTAAATAGTTTACAAACTCTTAAACAAAATGAATTTAATTAATCTCATTTATATTTCACATCATACTTTTCCATCATTCTCATTTATTTATCTTTTTCCTCTAAAAATGCTTCCATGTATGTTGTGAAGTGACGAGCAAGATTAGATAAATATGTGAATTAAATCAGTTGTTTTTTTTTCTTTGTTACATGTGTGTTTCATTTGATTAGCTTATCCTTAATGGCGGATGCAAAATTTATAAAGAGTGGGGGCTAATAATAAAACTAATAATATTTATTTTAATATAAAATATGCGAAAATAAAAAAAACAACAATAATTTAGATAAAATTATATTTTATTATAATAACCCTTTACAAGGTGTCATATTTTGAAACATTTGAATGATATCTTCAACATCAATAAAATTTAATATGTCTTTCTTAATATATGTGACCAAACAACCATTTATCAATTCATATCGAAGTCGATTGCGTAATGAATTCTTAGCAATTTTCATTGCAGAAAAAACTCTTTCAACAATTGTTGTTGTGACAGGCAAGGTCAAAGTTAATTTTACCAATAGATATATTAAAAGATAAGTACAATGCTTCTTAAATTGAACTAATTTCTTGGAGAGCTCACTTATACCTATAAGATTAATTTAATAGTCAAGTTGATGCCCAAGTGCCATTAACTTCACTATAGAAAAGTCATTTGGATAAAATTTAGCAAACTAGATTCGCTTTCTCTTATCAAATGATGAGAATGAATCACTTGGATTAAGACATAAAATACACAACAACAACTCAGTATTCACCTCATCAAAACGGTTGTTCAACTCTTGAAGTTGCATATCTATCATTGTGTAAAACAATTCAACATGATAAAAATGAAGATTGCTAGCTTCCTCAATGTTTCGATGAGATCTTCCTTGAACTAAATACAAGTCCTACCTATTTGGAACAATGATATTACGTTTGATGCAAAAAGAAGTCACTTCCTCCAACAATGGTTCCCATCCTTCCTCCCTCATTTGTTGAAGCAACTGCTTAGTTGCTTTTACAAGATTCATAACATTGACAATATCTTGGTCTTTTCTTTGTAATACTTGTGATAAATCACTTAAAACTCCCAAAATGTTTTTCATCAAGAATAAGCAAAATATGAATTCAAAACATTAAAGAAATTCCATAATATAATTTGCTTGAGCTCTTTGCTTTGATATTTTTGATTCATTTCCAATAGCCATAAGCACTTCAATTGTTGGGTCAAACAAACAAATCAAACTCATTAATCTTCTATAGTGAGAACCCCAACATGTTGCTTCAACTCGATTTAGTGATACTTCTTAATTCAAGTTGTTCCCAGACAAAACTTCACTATCACGTATTCCTTGAATAACTTGTTCAATTTTTTTTTTCTCGAAGCATGTCTTTATGTTTGCATGAGGCACCAACAACATTTGTTACCATTGTAACAATATCAAAGAATTTACTAACTTTTGGGTGACTTTCAATTACGGATACAAGTGTCAATTGAAGTTGATGAGCAAAACAATGAACATAATATGCAGATGGATTCTCCATCATTATCAAACTTTTAAGACTATTGAATTGCCCTTGCATATTGCTAGCTCCATCATAACCTTGCCCTCACGAACTTGAAATACTTAAACCATGTATAGAAAAAAAAAAGCATTAATATTTGTTTTCAATGACAAAACAGTAGTATCACTAACATGAATAATGCCAAGAAAACACTCAACAACACATCCTCTTTCATCCACAAAATGTAAAGCAACTGTTATTTGTTAACTGCTATTTGTTCTTCCACAGATATATCATGAGCTTCATCAACTAAGATAGAAAAAAAATTCATCACCAACCTCTTTAATGATTGCATTTCTAATCTCAAATGCAAATGCATTTATAATATCCTTTTGAATTCCAAGTGACGTGAACTTCAAATTTTCAGGGGCATTACTCAGTGCAACTCTTTTGATTTCATCATTATGGTCAACAAGAAATTGTAAGAGCTCAAGAAAGTTTTTATATTACTTGATTCATTAGATTCATCATGACCACAAAAAGTCAATCCTTGATGTAACAAAAATCTAACACAATCAATTGATGCAGTCGATCTAATGCAATAATCTAACCGACTTTGTTCAGAATGAATGGAGAAACAAACTTTTATGTGTTGTCAGTGATGCATTAGATCCTTACAAGCACACATACAAATGTCATGAGTACTATTATGATCTCCAACATGAATGTTAAAGCTATTCTTCTTCTTCCAATTTCTAAACCCCTCCTCAATAAATGAATCACCACTCCCTTGACTCTCATGATTAGGTTTGAAAAGATAGGAAGGTAAACGAAATGTATCATCTTTTGATATGCTATATTCCAACCGATTTTTATAGTCATTGAACCATCTAAACACAAATTTACGCCTTTATTATCCAAATAATTATAAGAAAAATCATGACTTTTAGGTTGACATGGGCCTTTTTGTAAATATGCTCTTCAAACCTTCTCTCTAACATTAACATCATATTCACATATATTTTTTTTCTTAATCCTGGGTAAGCAACAAGCTCATCTAAATTAACCTTTAAGTCGGAGGAATTTGAAGTTGAATGTTTTTATAGATTTTTTATTGTTATGGATCCTTCTAAAAAAATTTCTCCATTTTGAAATAATAAATGTTCACATTTAGTTGACATTTTTTAATTTCACCAATTAATGATATATTAAATCAACAAAAAGTTTTAAAAATTACCTATTAATTTGGTGATGGTTTGCATACAAAAATTGTTGTAAACATTCTCCTCTTACTTCTCTTCTAGCTTTTAATGGTTGTAAATTATATACTATTCTCATTAGTTTTTATTATTTGCATAATTGTTTGTTTTCTATTCAAAATAAGCATAACCAAAAAGAAAAAAAAAACTAGCATTTAAAAGCTTAAGAGAAATAAAAAAAACTAAATATAAAAGCAAAGCAATTCCAAATAGAAAACCATGATTGAAGTTACATAACAATAAAAAAAACAAAAAGAAGTTACTTGATATATGTGGAATGTAAGGGCTACAACAAGCAAACATAGAAAGAATCCAAAAAAAATCAAGAGAGAGTGATAAAAAGAACAAATGAAAGAAAGCAAAGTGAATTTCGTGGTCCTCGCCTAAAGAAGAAGTGGTGTGGTGCTGACAATTCAATGTTTAGGGCAAGTGAAAAAAAACCAAATGGGGATTTGAAAAAGTAAAAGATTTTTAGTAATATATTAATTGTTAAGTAAAATTTTAATGGGTCCTTAGCCCATATTTGCCATCCTAAGGTTTGTCCGCCCTTGCTTATCCTAACATATGGAATGAATATGCACCTAGTTAACTTTATATATCCTTATCCCATAAATTAAGATTATGTGAACAATGATGAATAACCTTCTTCTTATTTTTTTGTCCATAATCTTCGCGTAATTTGGTCGATGGTGTGATTTAAAATTGGGCTCTCTTTCTTTCTTATTGTCACCTATACTGAATGTGACTACTGACTTGAATGATAATTGACCACATTGATTTTCGATGCTTATTTGTATGCTTTTGGTTATTAATTTGGAATAATATGCTAATCATTTTATTTCTTTGTACAAGATTTGCTAATTAGTATTCATGGGAGACCCTTTGACCAATCATGGAGAAAACGTTGAACATGGAAACCTTTAAATGCACATAAGTTAGGAATTGCAAAAAGTTGCTTCCCATGGCAGAAGCAGATAAGCCATACAAGCATAAGGGGCATGCATCCAATGTCAAAGAGAGATGCCAACAAAAAAATCTAAAGATTTGATGATTGGAAGATCAACATCTTCCCAAAAGGGAAAAGAAGTTTATTGTTTGAAGTCGAAAACAAAAGATTAAAGACGTGTGGGACAATGCTTTTTAGTATTCTTTTCCCATAGCTTGCTCATGTATATATCTAGAAGACTATGCCGAGAATCATCATGTACTTCATGTTGAGAATCATCATGTACTTCATGTTTTATATGTTGAAACATAAAAGGAACTGAAAAAAAGTTTTTCCTCTTATTCTCTCCAACTATATAATACAATATATTTATACAAAGATGGTGGAGAGATAATTAGGAAAGAATGAGAAAATAAAGCTAAATCTAAGTTAACCTTCCCATATAAGAATTACAACAAATATCCTTCACACATAGAAATTATAAAACTCATATTCTCAGATAGGAACCAAAGTACAACTCGCGCCAACACTTCCCCTCAAGTTGGTGCGAAAATGTCTTTGATGCCTAACTTGTCTAGTGAGCTATGGAAGCTTTTGCTTGAGATAGCCTTTGTTAGCATATATGCAAGTTGGTTTTCTGATCTAACGAAAAGAAACTTAACAATTTTCTCTTTAAGATTTTGCTTAATGAAATGTCTATTCACCTCAACGTGTTTGGTATGATCATGTTGAATAGGATTTGGAGCAATTGTAATTGTCATCTTGTTGTCACGAAATAACCTCATCTCAGAGGTAGGACCAAAATTGATCTTAGTTAACAATTTCCTGAGCCAAAGAAGCTCACACAACCCTTTGGACATCCCTTGAAACTCTGTCTCAGCACTAGACAATGCCACCACCTTTTGTTTTTTGCTCCTCTAAGTAACCAAAATTCCACCCACAAATGTGAAATTTCCAGATTAGACCTTCTGTTCAATACGTTGTCTGCCCAATTTGCATTTGTGTAGCCATCAATATTAAGGTGGTTTTTTAGAAAAAAAAAATCCTCTACTTAGGACAGATTTTAAATAGCGAAGGATTCAAATCATAGCCCCTATATGATTTTCACTAAGATTGTGCATGACCTGACTCACTATGTTGACCGCATATGCAATTTATGGTCGAGTATGGGATAAGTAAACAAGCTTCCCCACTAGTCATTGGTATCTCTCTTTAGTGGTTGGTATATGGTATGGATATTCTCCAAGTTTAAGATTTTGAATAATTGGTGTATCAGTTGATTTGAGATCCAACATTCCCACCTTAACTAATAAATCCAACACATATTTTCTTCGAAAAATAAATATTCCTCGTCTTGACCTAGCTACTTCTATTCCCAAAAAATACTTCAAACCTCCTAGGTTCATCATTTCAAATTTAATGATTAATTACCATTGAAGCTTAGAGATTTTTTCGATATCATCCCCAATGATAATTGTGTCATCCAAGTAAATTATGAGAGTAGCTATCTTCCCTTCTTGTTGCATCAAAAAAAAGAGTGTGACCTAAGTTGCTTTGATGGAACCCGCACTTTTTCATTGCTAGACTAAAATGACCAAATCATGCGCGAGGTGATTGTTTTAATCCATACAATACTCGCTTTAACTTGCACACAACTTCAGTATGAGAGGATGGAGTGTAACCAACTGGAATATCCATGTATACTTCCTCTTCAAGATCTCCATCAAGGAAAGCATTTTTTAAAATCAAATTGGTGTAATGGCCAGTCAAGATTTACCGCTGGAGATATTAATACTCGAATGGTATTAAGCTTTACCACTAGAGAAAAGGTCTTTTGATAGTGAATGTCATATGTTTATGCATATCCCTTTGTTACCAATCTCGCTTTATATCTTTCAATTAACTTGTCAACCTTATGCTTAATAGAGAATACACATTTGGAGTCGACTGTTTTCTTTCCCTTCGGTAGCTGCACAAGATCCCATGTGTGGTTTTTTTGCAATGCTTCCATCTCATCTTGGATTGCTCGATGCCATTTTGAGTCAGCTAATGCCTCATGAACCCCACAAGGTATGTGATGAGATTATAGATTATGCACAAAGCTTCTAAGAGATCCAGATAGCCTATGTAAGTGATAACTAATAAAATATCTGAAATAACATTAGAGTGTGAGCTTACGTTATGAATATTCTTAAGAGACGAGTTATTATCGAGTACAAGAGGAAGGGGGGGTTCTTTCATTACTTAATTCAAATTCGTGCTCCACAATTTCTTGAGTATCCGACCCATATTTTGAAGGTACAAGCATTACAGTTTCTTGGATGGTTGTATCTTCACCCTTATTCCCTTCACGCCTTTCATCATTTCTCGTTTTTGTTCCTTTCATTCTAACATCTTAAACATTCCCACCAATTTTGTTCTTCATATGTCTCCCTCTAAAGATAAGAATTTAATACTAAGGAGTAAAAATTCTCAGATTCCACAAAGGAGACATCCATTGTAATATAGGTACGTCTTCTGGTAGGATCAAAGCAACAATAGCCCTTCTATGTCATAGCATACCCTAAGAAAACACATCGAACAACACAAGGATCAAGTTTTGACCTTTGATCTTTGTGTAAATGAACAAATGCAACACATACAAATACACATAGAGGAGAAGTAAGATAAACAGTAGAGCAACATGGTTAGATAAGACATGTAAAAGAATTTTAAACTTAAGGCATTCAGTTTAACAAGTAATATGCAGTAACAACAACATCATCCTAATGTTGACTAGGTAATTTGGATCCAATTAAGAGTGAATGCATAGTTTGTAGGATATATCTATTCTTTCGCTCAGCCACTCCAGTTGGTTAAGAAGTATGAGTGCAAGAGGTTTCACGAAGAAGTCCATGTAATCTAAAGTAGGTTTGAAACTCTTGATTTATATATTCCCTACCATTATTAGATCGAAAAATTTGAACGTTTACTGAAAATTGATTATGTATCATTGTATGGAAGAAGCAAAACACGTTAAAAACCTCATTGTTATGCTTCAACAAATACAACTATAGGTCATTCATGTGCAATCATCCACAAAAGTTACAAACCAACACATATCAGAACCAAATGTAATAGGAGAAGTTCCCCATACATTTGAGTGAATTAAAGTAAAAAGGATATCACTTTTATTCGAACTAGTAGGAAATGGTACACAATGATTTTTAGCCAAAATGCAAGTATCACATTTAAAGTTTGAATAGTTCAAATAAGCAAATAATCGAGGAAATAAATGTTTCATATAACCAAATGATGGATGCCCCAACCATTGATGCCATAGCCAAACTTGTTTTTGTTTGGTGTTGAATGAGTGACCCACTTTGTTGACTCTACTCAAGCTAAAATCATTCATGTAATATAACGCCTCTCTCTTAGTACCACGCCTAATGATCTTCCTCGTGAGAATATCCTTAAAAAGGCAAAAAGTAGGATACATTAGTGTTACACAATTCAATTCTTCAGTGACTTGCCCTACAGATAATTATTTATTTGAAAGAGCAGGAACAAGCAACGTATTAGACAAAAAGAGTGATGGTGTTAAAAACAACTTTTCCAACTTCAGTAACTGGATATGCAACCCCATTAGCATTGACTATATTACTCTGTTGTGGTTTTGTAATCTCCACAAAATCATCTTGACAAAAGGTCATATGCTCTGTAACAGTGGAATCCACATCCAGCCATCATAGTCATGTTCATTTTGTATAAGGCATTACCTAGGTCACTAAAAATGGTTGAATCGTTTTTAAGGTTCACATTATGGTAGGAGACAGAGGTGTGGTTCAGCATTCACCATAGCTACTCGTCTCGTTCCATCAACAAATTCTATTTGTTTCTTTGCTTTAAGCTCATTCCACCATTCTAGGTACCCGACTAACTTGAAACAGGTGTCATGAGTGCGTTCAAGTTCCCATAATGAGAGCAGCCTCCTACTCTTTCTATTTGTCCATTAGTCTTGATGGGAACATCTATTCCCCACCCAATTAAGTATAGCCCTAGTTTCTCCATGTGTAGCCTAGGCGATTGTTGACCTGTCTTTACACTTTTAGATGTCATAACCACAAATATAATAGTCTTTATACTTGTTAACATTACTGACTGCCTCATATCTTCTCTTCGAACATGAGCATAGGCTTGTTCGACAATGGGAAAGGGTTGCATCTGTAATAGATCACTTCGAATTTTGTCAAGTCTATCATCCAAACCATCTAGAAAAATATAAACTCTATCTTCTTGAATAAAAGCATTATATTTTTTCTATATCTTTTGCAAACTACATCGAGTTGGGATGGCGAAAATCAATCTCTCTCCATAGACCTTAAAGAGTATTTTATTTTAGTATGTTTGGATCCCTTGTCTTATTTCACTCGAGACATGCGTCTCTTTAGATCATAAACCTGAGATGCATCAGTTTCATCAAAATATGTGGTACCAATTGAATCCCATACCTGTTTGGTAGTTGGAAAACGAATAAACATATTGATTAAGGATGGATCCATGGAATTGATCAACCATCCTATTACAATAGCATTCTTTGTTTACCACTTTTTGAACGATGGATTAGTAGATTCAGGTTGTGGAAGATCACCATTTATGTAACCCAATTTGTCTTTGCTTGTAATATACATCTCAACAACTTGAGACCAAAACACATAATTCCTTCCATCAAGTTTGATTCCAATATGTGCAGCAGCAGTGTCGTACACTATTGTTTAGGTCTAATTTTGAACTAAAATCTGATTCATTTTGGTTGTTAGATCTTCGAGGATGGTTGTTGCGATGTTCTCACCAATTTGCTCAACCTCTACCAAATCATTTTGTGTATTCATCTTTTCTTGATATGTTTATGGGTTAACAAAGACCATAGATAATTCTAGAATTTCTGCTCTGATACAATGTTGAAACATAGAAGGAATTGAAAAAGGGTTTTTCTTCTTATTCTATTTAAATGTGTAATACAATATATTTACACAAAGATGGTGGAGAGCAAATTAAGAAAGAATGAGAAAATAAAGCTAAATCTAAGCTAACCTTCCTACACAAGAATTGCAGCAAATATCATTCACATATTATACAACTCAAATATTCCTATAGAGGAACCAATGTACAGCTCACGCCAACATTATATCCTAAGGTACCTTCAAATAATATCTCAAGCACAATCACATTTGTTGATCTAAAAGCTTAGGGAAAATGAGGATCATAGTTTAAATTGTATTGTTCCTTGCTTCTCTCTAATAGGTAAGAACTAAGGAGTGAGCATGACACTTGAAAATTTTTGAACTAGAGCAAACAATCAAATTAGATCGAACCATATTCGAACACCTTTGATGTGAATCGTAAAATGGATTTATCGAAAATTTTATATTACTTAAATCAAGAACTGAACCAAACTGTATTGTAATCATTCTGAACCAAACTATAATCTTCTATTCTTCATTAACTTCTCCTACTCGAATTCAAAAATAAATTTATTTATTAATTTTTATTTTAGAATCCTTTACATCCACATGTTTTGTTTCTTTATTTATTTTTAATTTTTTCGATAAAAGGGAGGGTACACCCAACATTACAAAGTAATGGACCTAGGCCAAGTAACGTCAATCCTATCATCAATCAACTGGCCACAAAGCTCATCCAGTGGGACATTCCAAATATGCAGCCCTTGTTGAAGATTGAAACCCAAATTTGCTAGCAAGTTGGCAGCTTTGTTACCTTTACGACACACATGGGATACTTGAACCTCCCAATCCCAGGATAACACTCTCAAGCACTTGTGCAATAGGATACCAACTTTTCCTTTTCCCTTGCAATTATTTTAGTTCTTGGCTAATATATAGAATACCTAAACTAACCTTTAAATTAAGTATATTTCAGTCGATTATATATATATATATATATATATATATATATATATAGAGAGAGAGAGAGAGAGAGAGAGAGAGAGAGTAAAATACCCAACCTAACCGTATTTATATATATATAATTGGTATGGTTAGATTTAAATTAAGGATGTTTCAGTCAATTATATATATATATATATATATATAGAGAGAGAGAGAGAGAGAGAGTAAAATACCCAGCCTAACCGTGTATATATATGGTTAAGTTGGGTATTTTACTATTTATATTGGGGATTTTGATTAGGTCCAATTAGGTAATCTTCATGTCCGTGCTCATCCTCTGTTTGTATCAAATAAAGTTAGTTTACTATTAGACAAATATCAAAACGTGGGCAGAAACATAAAATAGAGTTATACAGAAAAACGAAAAGTTCCAACTGCAGGATTGAATGACATGAATACCATATAGCAGAGGTAACCACACAGGTTTCCCTGGTGCCAAATTACAGCAGATCAAGTCGGAATTTACCTTCCAAGAGGAATCACAGATCACCTGATTGCACTGGGCAACTTTCCTCTGAAACTCAAGTTTCTCATATCTTTCGCCTCAATATCCTCCTTTTTCTGCTGCTTTCTGATGTCACCATAACACCGCAGTTATGTGAGTTATTCAAATGAGAAAAAAGCAAGTGCATGTTTGAAATGATGCAAATCAGCAACTAACTGAGAAACAAACTGTTCATCCCATGCACAGGCCAATGCTTCCAATTAAAATACATGTGTAAAAATGATTGTGTGCTAACTGCTAACTAGGCCACCGCAACCATCGTCAATACATTCTATTGGTGTCTCCCCAATAATTATACCCAGTGTATTCCATATATTCATTTACCTGGATTCCCTCAGATATCATATATATAGTCGATATCAGGACCATCAAAAGTAATAGATCTTGGGTTTTGGGGGGGGGGATTCCCAGAACAAAAGGAAAATAAAGAGTGTTCACATGATGCAACCTTCGATCACATGAAAGTGAGCACTATCAGGTGCCAAAAAAAAACTGGAAAGTTGGTCGCTATATCACAGTACATAGCTGTAGAACATGGCACCACTATGGTCTACATGTTTTGCTTCTTAATAAAGACTGAGTAGTATACAAACAACTCACCTGAGGTACTATGTCAAGGTACACTACTAGATCTGGAGCGAGCAGCCCAATCTCAGGAGCCTGCAGGACAACACCTCATTCACCAACTAACAAATAAAGGCCACAAACATCATTGTCAAAAACCATCTTCCAGCTTTTATTCACCTAACACCACCAAAATCAAGTCCTTTGGCTGACGAACGAGAAAGCAACTCCAGACTAAGAGTAACAATTCACAATGAGACTGGTTCCACTTTTCAGCTGAGTTCCAATCACCGAGATGCAAAACTATTACCAGATTTTGGAAGTGCACGTTATACCATTTCCAAACGTAAACTTGTGTGCTTGTGTAGAAATCTTTCTTTTTTTTTTTTTAGTGAAACCCTTGATATAGGTAAAAATCCTAAGCAGAGGTATATTTTCTTCCCCTGGACATGCCAAAAGGAGATGATGATTTAAACAAAAGGCAAACTGACATTGTAATGATATTGACTTTTAAATCAAATACCTAACCTATTGATAGGAAAAACCAAATGCAAATGAAATTGCATCTTAAGAGATCCATAATAATTAGCAACCATCTTATGTTAGACGACAGATCAATTAAAAACAAAATACCAACAACCACCTCTCCCATGCAATGCAGCGTACGACAACAAAGCATACCTCTTTTCCCACCAATTTGCGCTGTACAGGAGATGGGTTGTATGATCATCCAACTGGGATTGATTGGAGAGTAAGCAGATATCATCAGTCCAACGGTGGTAGTTATGTCAGGAAACCTGCCATAATTCAGTAGGATACCCCAGTCCGTTCAAGTAAGAGACTAATCTGCTAGATTGCGAAGTTTTTCCACTGCGATCTAGGCCTTCTAGAACTATCAAGGCACCTCTTAGCTCACAGGTAATGCCATTATTAGCTTCCATTCTAACAGACCAAATACAACACTTCCAAGGGCAATGCAATCGAGAATTCAGTAATTTCCTTGCCAATAAACTGCCAAACTTTCTAATACATAGCCAATTTAAATAACACACACACACACGCACATTTCAGATAAGATCAATTCAATTCAACAACAAAAAAAGGTAGAAAAAAGAGAGAGAGAGAGATACTTACAAGGAGGCCTCACAAAATGTGAGAGCAAGCATCTGTCACGTTGTCCCCTCTAAAAAATTTATAGCCTGCAATCATGAAAAAATTGGGATTTTTTTATTCGAAGCAATAATTCAAATAATAATAATTCCAAAAAAGAGGGTTTGGGCATTGCTTATGTGAAGTTGGTTACCTTCTTGTTGGCATCGGGCGATAGGGTTTGTGGTGCAGATAGAGGGAAAAGGAACGACGCCGGTGCTCTAAACGCTGTGTTTGGATCCAATTGCTCCTCATGTTTCTATAGAGGTCCGATCAAACCCAAAAGTTAAGTTATAAGCCTAAATTAACCTTTTTTTTAAAAAAAATCGACCAAATGACCCTAACTTTATATAAAGAATGAAAAAGATAGTTATTTTATTTTTTAAAGGCGTAAGGGCCAATTTGCCTCCAATTTTTAAAAAGGTCCAATTAAAAGTAACATTAACATTTACACTAATTAATCCTCTATTTTAAGGTAAATTGATTAATTTCGCCTGAGACTAGTACGTGTACATCGCACGCATTAAAAAACATAATACTAACAATAAAAAACTTTGCTATCGTCATCATATGTAATTGTTCTTTCTCTTATAAATTCTTCTGATAAATTAAAAATGACAGTTTTTTTAATATTCAGCTAGATCCTTAATTCCAATCTCTAAATAATCAACACACTCGATTTTGATTTTAAAAGTATAAATAGAAGAAGTTGCAATTGAAGCCATTGGCGTGCAATTGAAGTTGGATCCGCAAGGCGTCAAAAGACAATATGTATAGTATAAGAGGCATATTATGTGCCTAAAAGTTGTATTGATAGTGATATAGTTGTGCTTTATAACTGCTATTGTTGTGATTAGATTTTGGTAGGGTTAGCTTGTTATGAAGTTTCTCAATCTTTTCAATTGATTGGTTTCGTAAGAGCAAGTTAAAAAGATTGAAAAATAGAATCATCTAATTTGATTTGTTCTCAATAAATTTGAAAATTTTCCATTACACTTATAATCTTGAAAAGTTGAAAACTATGTAGCATCTAATTGAGCATTTAAGTATTGTATATGTTATTAGTCAATCCTTCATAAGAGTTCTACATAATAATAAACTTGTAAAATGAATTTGTTTATCATAAAAAGATTCATTGTTCACAACCTTACTTCATCTTAATTGTTATTTGAACAAATTATATCTTAGTCAGACTGAAAATAACATTTTTCGTAAAGTTTATTGATTGAAGTTACTTTAGAATCTATTGTTTAAACTCTTGTATGCTCCTTGATTGCTCAGGATTATGAGTTGTGGCTTGTATACTTTAAATTTAGTTTACGTTAAATTGTTACTAATTGACAAACCATGGATTTGCCTGGATGGTTAATATATATACCCTAGGACCTGTTCGAATCCCATCTAGAAAATAAAATGGTTAATAGTTGAACTTGAACCATTTAAAAATGTTAACGAGTTGAACTAATTAAATTTAAAATTTTATTTATTAGTTTATTGTAAATTTTGTATTAATAAGTCCATCTAGCTTTACCAATTCATATTACATATTTTAATAAGTTAAAAAGAAATTTCATTAAATTGATAAAGTTTTTAATTTATAATTAAAATAATTATATTATTCAATGAAGAGATAGTGAAAAAAATTAAAAATATTAAATTATAAAAATTTTGAATTTTATATATATATATAGAAGAACGATAGCCTCTGCTCGTTTCTATAGATCCATCACTGCCAAGTAAGTTAAACCGATCATAGTTTCTTAAAGTTTATTATGTTCTATAATCTAAAATAAACATTTGATTAAAAAAATTATATATAATTATGGCTGCCAAAACACTGTAATTGTTTTTTTTAGAATAAAATAAATTTTTTATTTATGAATAACAAAAATATATTGATTGATAGATCAAAAATTATAAAAATTTATAACTCTTTTAAATATGGAAATTTTTTCCAGTATTCTCTAATTGGATCGATAGAGAAATACAATTGATTTTATAATGAACGTGATCCATTAGTAGTTATTATTAATTATGATTCGACTTTCATATTTTTTTAATAAGTTCAAAGGTCTAAATATTTGAAAAAAATTGAAATCTATCATATGAAATAATATTTTTATAACTCAAAAAAGTATAAAATAAAACTTCATTTAAAGAAAAATATATATTTGCAAAGAATGATTCAGTAATTTTATAATAGAAAAATAAAATAACAAAAAAACATTAACATTGATAGAATTATACCTAAAAGAACATTGAGAAACCAATCTGAGTTTTAAACTTTTAAATTGAATCAGATTTAAAAAGTGAGAAGAATCTACCGCAAATAAAAAATAATTGACAGTAACTTAAATTGATATATAAAGAGGGAAAAAAAAATTATGAGAGAACAGAAAGGGGACAGAGGAGAAGAGAAGAACAGAGAAATTTTTTTTTTTAAAGCATTGCAAGTGTTAGGGAGGGCCCAAAACTTGGAAATTTGTCTGGTTAGGCATTAATTATGGATTGGAAGTATTATTTTTGGTCTGTAATGTTATGAAAGTGACTTATGTGGTGATTTTATAAGACAGCGCAACGGCCACAGCCACATACTATTACTTATTTATTATCATTGTTTCTGTTTTTGGGTTGAAAACTCTCTAATAATATTTGGCGATATTATTTACCCCTTCAAAATATTGCTCATAACTGGTTTGTTTTACTTTTAATTTTTTAACCTCTTTTAATTGAGAATTAGTTGAACACCGACATTCTTTTGTTAAGCACAAATCATTATCTAGCAAATGGATAATTTTCATTTTTGTCCTTCTAAAATTGCTCTTTCTTTAGTTGCTAGAATATATATTCAACTAACATATATTAATAAAGCAGAATATATTTCCAAAATTGCCCTTTCTTTAGTTGCTAGAATATATCGGGGCAATTTTAGAAAGACAATGAAAATTATCACATGTGCACAAGCAATGGGCATATTTGTCCATTTATTAGATATTGATATGTGCTTAACAAAAGAATATTTGTGCTTAACCATTCTCCTTTTTATTTTGTTTCGGAATTATAAATCTGATTATTATATATTATTATAAAACAAGCTAGGCTACACATAAAGGCACATTTAAGTTATATCCTATATACAAATTTAATTATTATTCATAAACGAGTATATATATATATATATATATATATACACATGCTATCAGGCATTGGAGATATAGCTAAATTGTTTAGTACCTATTTCATAATGTATCAGATCGTGAATTTAAACATTAGAAACTTCTTTCTCCAAATATTTTTGGCCTAAAAAATATACTTTTTTTTATGAAATTATACTAATTATCAATAAATGTTTGCCCTAATAGCAAATGAGCATTCTTCTCTTGGAAAATATATTTTTTCTTGAATTCAATAAGTTTGATGTAATAATTTTATTTGACTTGTTTCAAAAAAGAAATCTATTCTGCAGTCCAAAACCCTTCCATATTTAATTTCTATTTGTGTACAAACGTAATAATTTGGGATATATGGTTATCATAGTTTTAACTGGATAATAAGGAGGTTGCCTAACAATAATTGTTTGTGTAATCAAACTGTTGTAGACTAAATAATTGTTTTAGTGTAATCAAACTGCTGTAGACTATGGCAAGAATGACTCCTCCAGAAAAAAGAAAAAAAAAAAATAGCAACAGCACTTTTCAGGTTATAAACATGGTGAATTTTGATTATCGTACTAAATTTATTTGTTTGATTCTCAAAAGCAAGTAAATTATCAATCTCAGAAATTAGTTGTACTTCTCCTCTCCTTCTTTCCTCCCTTTTTCCTTCTTCTCTTATCTTATATCTATTCTTTTTCCTGTACATCAGTTTGAGTCACTATTGATTATTTCTTAATCTACAATTATTTATTTTTATTTTTTAAATAAATTCAGATCTAACTGATTTTACATTTAGAGTTATTAATATTAATTTGTTTTATTATTTTATTATCCTATTATGGGAATTATTATCATCTCTCATGAATGTACATTCTTTGTAAGAGAAAGTTGTGTGTTTTATACTCTTTAAAGTTTTAGAAATGTCGTTCCAGAATGAATTTCAATTTTTTTTTCAAATGTTCATATTATCAAACTCATTGTTGAACTGTGGTTTATAATAATCACTAACTGAAGTGTGTTTATTAAGAGACAAATTGTATTATTCTGTCAATTCAATTTTAACTTATCATGAGGTTAATTGCATCGCTTTGTTAATTCAATTATATTTCTTGGGCTATTGATATATGTATATATAATGAAATAATTATTTTAATCTCCAAAATCTCAAAAAAAAAAATCATTAAGACATTTTAAAGATAACCACAGCATTTCTCAATTTTGATCATTGAACTAAATTTATTTGTTTGATTCTCGAAAGCAAGAAAATTATCAATCTCGAATTTAAACTTTTCCCATCGAAGAAATAAGTAGTCTAATCTCAAAATTAAAACTTAATTGAAATAAGATGGAGAGCAAATTTATTCACTATTTAGCCTAATACAGATGTCTAAAGATAATTATGAACCCGAATAATCTCTTATCCTGAAAAGAAAGATCACAAGCGGATAATGCTGCAGTTAGCAACATTTGTTGAGATTCTTCTACACCAATCATTTCACCTTCTTTGCGCTGCCCAACATTAATTAGCATTTAGCGGATAGATATAATCCTAGTTTGTCAACCTGGATCACATAATTTGGCTTTCTGATCTCTTATGCCACTAAATTTGCATCACACAAACCACAGAATCTAAGATACTAGAGCGCAATTTTATTGGACTATCCACAGACATTTTCGTTTAATTATTTCGTAAATCATTATTTAATTATCATATATATATATATAAAATAGCCATAACATTCCATGAAGCAAACCCATTTTGTTTTGCAACACTCACGATGACAAGTTCTCCTAAAATAACCTAAAGAAGTAATTAATTTATTACCCAAGATTATATATTAAAAAAAATTATCAACTGTGAATAAAACCACAAGATAATTCCATGAGTAATATTGCTGCTTCTTCCACATCTCGTGAAAACGCTAGTTGAAGAGCTGAATTCTTGCTCAAACTTAAAGCAAGATTCTTGAAACAAAGCTTCTTGCTGGCTTGATGAGGTGGATCAGGAGGCTTGCACAGTTTCTTGGCTTGTGCAACATGCCCCGTACGTGACTTCTTTTCCTTGTTATGAACCTTTGTCTTAGAAGATATTGATGTCTCCATGGCAACCGCCGTACCATTTGCCATGGCGGCTTCCGCCATTGCCCGTCTAGCCTTCCTTTGTCGAATTCCACAGGCATTGCAAAGTGACTGCATCAATATATATAAGTTAAATAATTTGATTACAGTTCAAACTCAAGATCTCACAATTTTAGATACAGAAAACCTATAATTAAACTAATTAATGGTCATCAAGGAGAAAAACATATGCATAGATCCCCGTGAACTTGATACTACAATAAACCAAAGTTAATGCATTAAGTCACTTGATATGATTACAGCAATACATACTATTCGAAATTAACTAACATTAGTATATAAAATTTTTATGTAAAAGAAAGTCACCTTAGGTCCTCGAGGGCCGCTCCTCCAAAGAGGGGTGGTGGTGGTGTTGCAATCTGCGCAAACTCTACTACTAGTGTTGTTGGTATTGTTACTAGTTTGATATTGTTGATGATCTTTAAACTTATTGTGTGTTAAATTCAGTGGTTTATTTTCGGTTTCTGACGAGCAATTAGAGTTTATCATTTTTTGCATCAGCTTCATGTTCGAGGGCATCCATTGATTGACTGATGATGATCCCTCACCACTTCTTCCTTTGTAATCTCCATCCACTCCCTCATTTACTAGTGTTGCTTGAAATGAAGATGAAGAAAGGAGCTGATGACGATCACTCCATCTGCTGTGAGATACGTACTTATCAACCTATAAGATCAATTAGAAGGTTAATTATGATATACATACTCATGTTTATATTGTGTATTTATTAGTATACGCAAACCAGCCTACTCGTACATATACATGCTAGCTAAGTCAAGTAATAATTAAAAGTTATGGTCACAAAATTTAGAATTAGATCATTATTTAGACAATTTCATGAAACTGTCTGAGGAAAGATCAAACGTACTAAAACTGGAAAGAATCAACAATACACATATTTTATGAGTTACAAACTAGGGGAGGGGGAACTTGAACTCAATGAGTTACAAACTAGGGGAGGGGGAACTTGAACTCAACACATAATATACATATTAATTGACAACAGAGCAAAAGGTCCGTTTTAACACATACTGAGATAATACAAGCACTAAGTTCGAATTCAAATTCTGGCCGGCACCAATTTTTTTTTTTATTTAAAAAAAAGGAAAAAAGAACACAAACACAAGCCCTTCATAGGATCAAGCAAAGAGAATAATATATATGAAAGTTCAGGTGAGTTCTTGCCTCGTGATCATGGTGATGCGACTGATTTTGATCTTGAGTAGGTGTTTTGAAGAAAGTATGACCCAACGAGACAGAAACGGAAGCATGATGGGGTGACAAGAAGAGTTGCAGGTGTGGCTGATCATCTTCCTGTCGCTCCACAACAGGAAAAGAAGAGGGCGGTGGCGGCAGATTATAGACTGAACTCATGGAGAGAGTGATACTGTCCAGTAAAAGGACAATAAAATATATGGATAGGGCTTATGAATAATAACCAAGCAGGCTAAAAGGGAACCCAATTAATAGCATAAAAGGGCGTTATAAGGAGGAGCAGGAGCAGTGTGAAGGGAAGCGAAGAAGAAGAAGAAGAAGAAAAAGAGGCATGAAAGCCATTCACGTGACTTCATGTCACCCAAACAAAGCAGATTAAAACAAGACAAATCAAAAGGAGGGCTAGAATGCTACCACTCGAGTACTCGACCCCATGTATGACAAAACCCTATCTGCAGTATTGGGCATTCGCCAGCCCTATAGTCTATATACCCGGTTTCAAACTTCATATACAATAATAATAATAATGCCCATTTGAACCTTTAAATAGACACACATAATTATAATCAGTTCCCCTTCTATTCCTTTCCCTTCCCATTGGATTACCCTTCATCCGTACAGGGTGTTAAGGTTCATATACCCCACATATCACATGCCTTTACACGTCCTCATGGTAATTCTTCAAAAACTACCAGCCCGTTCACAAGAAAATTTGTTTCCTGCCTTTAAAATAGGATTGGTATTAGAGTTTTAAAGTTAAAATACGAGATATATTTTCCTTTTCTCTGTGAATTTTCTAATTCTGGCATTAATTTGCTTATTTTTTTTTAAAAAAAATTGTCTCCAACTTGAAATTTTGCTTTTGAATAAATTAGACAAAAAAATACAATATGAGAAAAATGAACTTGACACTTACCATCGGTGCAAATATTTCAATATTTAGAAGCAAAATATTTCAATAGAGATTTTGAAATTTATGTTAGGTCTAAACTTTGGAATTTGAGGCTGATTGAGGATCTATATATATCACTCTAAATAGAAAAAATATTCGTGCAGTTTTTGACAAATTATTAGAGAGATTCATTAAGCTAACCTAGAAGCTAGAGCAGGACCACACAAGTAATGCAAAACAAACAATTCCAAATGTGAAGGTGATCGATCCAAATGGTCGACCATGAAACCATCCTTTCACCTCTTTGGAACTGAAAATGCTATTTGTTCCTACATTTTCTTTAATTTCTTTTTTTTTTTTTTGTCATAATATTCTTTGTATGCATAACTAATGTTATTACTCTCTCCATCAATGCTAGTGAATTCTTCAGTTTTATAGTGAGAACTAAATGAGAAAAACTATATTTGATTGTGTCAACCAAACCTTAATGAATCCCTATAACGAATAAAGAACAAATATCAGTTCTGCAGTGCCGCATCAAACCCAATAATAAATGTGAGAAAAAAGGTGTTGGGTTGAATTACTTTTGTTGGAGTTCATAATGTATTGATGCATGTGTCTCATCACCATATATATTGTGAACAATAGGCCACCGTCAAATTTGTATGAGTTTGTGGAGTTTGGAAGCTTGAAGATGTATTTTAGAAGTTTGTCCAGATATGAAGAGATGGGTATGGATTTTGCATGGGATGCAAATCTCTTCTTTTCTTAGCCTTGCCAAAATGCATCAAATGCTGGTTCAGGACCAGGATAGTGACAGCCTCTTCATATCGTTTCTTGGTCTGATGTTTTTAATTTCTTTTTACCATCTTCGGTTAAAGATTAAAGATTGAAACTAATAATTCAGCCTTTTCTTTTCTTTTCTTTTGATCCGTCATTTTGGCTTCTGCCTCTTTTTTGGTTTCTCAAAGAAAAGATCAAATGCCAAGATAGACCACAACGCATCCCAAAAGTCACATGTATGATGTGTATGACCTATTAACTAGTATGACGATGGGTAATTATTTTCTTCAGATTTATAGTGTGCGAGCTACCAAAATGAGCTATACAAAAATAAGAGTACTGAAATCAAATCTGCTGTTGGATTTGTTTTTATTTCTTCAATGTTTTTCTTTTTTTAAAAAAAAAAATGTAAATGAGCTCTTCTTGGTAGAAAAGAGGATTATAAATAAATCTAAAATTTGTTTGAATCTCACTTAATGATCAAGTTATAGATGAAAAAAAGGGTGGACTTGTTGCATACCTAATATGAGCTCATTTTATGGAGTTATTGAAGACTTATTTGTCTTAGTAAGATTGTTGTCTTATTAGGAATTTTGAAGCTCATTTCTAACCTATTAAATTGAGGGAAAATGCATCCTGATGATTGTCTGAAA
This sequence comes from Omphalea diandra, assembly GCA_949677035.1. Lineage (NCBI taxonomy): Eukaryota > Viridiplantae > Streptophyta > Magnoliopsida > Malpighiales > Euphorbiaceae > Omphalea > Omphalea diandra. The sequence continues at coordinate 1,329 of CATIWR010692715.1, read as the reverse complement.
AAAGAATATCCTTGCTGTGCCAATAATATATATATATATATATATATATATTGGACAATAGGAAGATAATTCCTATAATTAATCTTATGTTGAGTCTGGATATTATGAGATGGACTAACTCGGCTCAATTAACGTTATTATTTGGTTATTAATTTTCACAATCAAAATAGTTTCAGTTCATTTGAGAATGTACATATCTTTGGGATTTTGGCCTGGTTCCACCCCAAATGATAAAATAAAATAAAATAAAATGTGAATGGCTAATTAATGAAGTTGTTAAAAAGTAAGAGACTAATTAGTAAATATTATTAAATCTTAAGAATGAAATAGTAATTTTTCTTTATTAAAATATAAGTTCATTGCAGTTTATTTTTTTGGTTTGCTTCTTTATTATTCATAGGAAATTAGTGTGGTGTTGGAGTGTCTATCTTTTTTATTAAAAAAAATTAGGAATTTAAACTCTCCCAATTTCTCTTTCTTTATTTTCAATGTATTAAAGGAAAAGAAAAATAATATGTTCCAATGTTTCAGCCTGACAAAATTACAAGTTGGTCTTCTCCAGTGCTGCCGCTTATCTGCAATATTGATTAGTTCCTCTCGGATCCTGTTGACTGGCAAAAGTGTTTAAGCTTGTTAGGAATATATTTTTATTCAGAGCATGAGAAGAAAATATCCAGGACGAGGAGGTAAAATACAAATACATCCTACAATGCTAAAACTATATTAAACAAAAAATCCTTTGCTATAGTTTGGTTGAAAATCATATTTTTACAGTTTACTTCCGCTGGTATATTAGGATTTTTGGGACCATTCTTTTTTGCCCCTTCTCTTTTATTTTTCTTCCACTTCTGCTGGAAATAATTTTCTTTAATTTATCAGATTGAAGGCATATAATATACATATACATACTTATACTGTGTGACTGATTATAGCACTGTATAGCTCCTACGGCCCTTCCAATTATTAAATTTTTATAATATTTTTTTTCTAAAAAAATTATACAGATTGAATGAAGTTATTATCACTATTAAAATGGCTGTGGTCACAGCCTATAAAATGAAAAAAAATTTATAATTTTTAAAATATGAAAAAAAGCTTATAATTTTTAAAATACTCTCCGTTAATTTTTAATTCTCTTTGCAATTTACTTTTACATAGCGTTTAGTTTAATTTTAATTTAAAATTAATTTTATTTATGAATAAATTTTTTATAGAATTCATTTATAAATAAATATTAATTACTATTATAGCAATTTACTTTTATATAGTATTTACTTCAATTTTAACTTAAAATTCATTTTATTTTTAAACCAATTCTTTATATAATTT
>CATIWR010692574.1:0-20228 GCA_949677035.1 Omphalea diandra | reverse complement strand
TATATATATATATATATATATATATATATATATATGTGCATAGGTAATCGGACCAAAATCATGTTTACATTTAGAAGTGGGCTGAAAAATATTTAGCCATATTTCATGTTGAAAATTTTTATCTGCATTCGAATGTATATACATCAATCTAACCACCAACCAATTAAAATCTTTTTATGTGAAAACATTGTGATTAACTATTAGTTTATTTATTAATAACAATTATTTACTGTTTTATTCAAATGTGGTTAATTAACACATTTTAATTATATTAAATAAGTGAACTCTCTTTCCTTTTCTTTTAATTTTTTATATATAAATTTTCCATCATTGTTTATTTTTTGTCATGCATATAGAAAACCTTGAACACATTTAAAGTGATTTATTTAAAATAGTAATTACTATTTAATTTTTTAAATTAAAATGTACTTATCATGAATGAATATTCGTACTTCCCACGACACAAATCAATGATTACAAATGAAATTAACACAATATAATTGTAGAGGTGGAGAGAGTTTAAAAGGCAAGATGCAAAATAGTTCCATGAGAAAAAAAAAAAAAGTAAAATTTCTGAAATTCTAAAATTGAATAAAATAAAATGATGATCATTGAGACTTTAAGAGATTTAATGATTTAATGATGAACCAAGTTAAGAGAGTAAATTTTCTCAATATTTTAGTTATTATATTAGATATATTAAATGTGTAAAAAAGAGGTTAGGAAACTGGCTGAGTGAATACTTACAGTGGAGCTTTCGTCTATAAAAAGAGCATAAATAATATAATGAGGCCAGAAGACTCCAGTTTCGTTTCTTTTTCTTCTTCTGAAAATAACTTTTTATTTTATTATTTTGAGGGTATTATTAATATACTTTACTGGCAATTTTTATTTATTTTATCTCTGATTTGAGAATTTTATTTATATTTATTATTTAACTCTTTCATAAAAGTTTTTATCTCTTTTTTATGAAAATTTTATTGATTTGAGATCAATTATTTGATAGTATATGATGATATATTATTGAATATCATTTTTTCAGATTTGTTCTAATGTATTACATGAATTTTATTTAATTTACACTGATAAAAATACAAAATCATTAAAAAAGATTTATGATAAAAATGACATCATAATTTTAAAGTTTTACCAATATATTATTATTCAAAATATTAAACATCAATTTTTTATTAATACTCTAAATTATAAAAATATTCTCTTTTGCTTGTCTATCCACTAAGTATACATCCAGGTGTATCTTTATTCTGAATTATAAAAGATGTTTGTTTTAATTGATTGAGATAGTTTTGATAAATTAAAAAAAAATCAGAAATAAATAAATAATTTATCAGTTAAACAGTTGAAGTTTGTCAATTAATAGCAATTAGTCATCAACTATTATCAACAGTTATCAACTAACAGTAGTTATCATCTACTGATAAATCAAACAATCCCATAATTGTTTAATTTCTTCTTGATACATATAGGAAGTTGGCTTGGGTGCACGATTGATGAGAAGTCAATTCAATGGTAAACTTGGCCCTAACTTCAATTTCTCCAACTCATGCCTTGTCTTTATTTAAACCACTGTTTATATAGAAAACAAAACAGAGGAACCAATAAATTTTGTCTAATAATGATATTATATTCAGTTGTCTATGAATTTTTTTAAAAAAAAAAAACTATTTAAAAGTATAATTAATAAAGGAAAAATACAAAGTAGAGAAAGCTGCCGTGGCCCTACTCCATTCACTGCATATATGTTTGTCCTCATATGCTGAAATTTCTGCACATGTGTAATTATCAATTTAGTCTTAGTAAATCTTGGAAGGGGTCCAATATCATGAGATTGACATAGGTTTGATTTGGGGCCAAAGGATCTAATAAGTCCCTCAATTTGAAATGGAATAATAAATAAAGATGAAATGAATTTTTTTATTAAAATTATTTTTGATTTTGTACTATTTTATTATAAAGTACAAAATATTAGCTGGAGACATCTTTGTAATGGACTCAAGTTAGAAAATCGCGTGAAATATATTTTAATATAAAAATAACTTTGTCTTATTTTAAGTATATTAAATAAATAAAGTAAAAGAAAAAAATCAATTTCGACAATCTTCCACTTGCCATTGAGAAACGGCTCAAGATAAATGGATTAAAGTAGTTGACTTCTCAATGGGTATTTCACGTGAAAATTTTTCCTAATTATTCAATAACCTCTCCTATTCTTTTAAACCCTAAAATTCTCTTAATATGAAAAGAACTAGATTGCTAAAAGTAGGGCGAATAGACGTTTGTTGGGTGAAAGAAACACCGCAAAAGATTGCATCTTAGTCTCTCTCAATTCATTTCCTAGTGATCTAATCATTTTTAAAGCTTTTTATGAGAAAAAACAATCGTGTCATTCAAAATACCTATATTTTTTTTCACTACCATCATAAATTCACATAATTTTAAAAATGAATTATCACAAATAATCTCAATAATATTAATAAAAAAATTGATAAAATTATTTCAATTTTCCCAAGAGTAAATCTTCTATTTAGATTCATATCACTCAAAGTCACTATTAATGGTGTTCTTTCTTCATAATATCAGTATTTTTGTGCATCATTATTGTTTAACCCCTCTTTCTTGATATTAGTTATAGTTCAATGAACAAGCAAAATTTTATTCTAGAGAATATTGCTCTTTTACATTCTTCAATCAATTGACTTTGATTTAGGAGAAATTTTATTATCGAAGTAAAGTTGTATTTTGGAATTTAAGGATTTAGAAATTTAAAGAAAGTTGTGTTTGTAGTGAAGAGCAGTTGAATCCAGTTCTATTAAATGCATTTTTTTTAACATTAGTTTTTAATTTTTTCATTTTCTCTTTTAAAAATTGATTTTGTAATTATTAAATTGTGTTTGTAATATTTACGCCCTTCTCAACCAATATTCTAGACTTTATAAAGAAATAGTATAAGATCGAAGATAATTTTGATGAAAAATTCATTTTGTTCTCATTTGTCATTCTGTTACAAGTTAAGAAACTTATTTGACTCTTTAGCCTATGATTTGGCTTAGGAAAAACTTTAATATGTATTCAATTTATTTTATCAGATTATGAATTAATTATTTATAATTTATTATATATATAATTTCTTTTAAATATGTAATTATCTATAATATATTCTTTCATTAAGGCCTCATTTGATTGAAGGGAATTTAAAATTTTTGTATTTGACAAAATTAATGGATTTAAAATTTATGGATAGTAAAATCAATGAATTTTGAAAATTCATTATTTGATTTGAACATAAAATTTATGGATTATTAGAGGTAATCTTAGAATAAAAAAAATATTATAACAATCCATCATTTTTGAACTTTTTCACTTTTTAAATGAAAAAGTGAAAACTATCGAAATGAATGATTTTGGATAATGATTAATTTTACAAAATCTATAGATTATAACATCTTTTGATTTGACGAGTGAAGAATATAACTAAAATCTATAAATTTTATAAAATCTTTCATTTAAAATCCCAAGTGATACCTAAATGATTGACTATAAATTCAATTAAATAAGGAATCTCTCTTAATAAGCATGCATGGTGTCTTTCTATATATTTAATATATATTTAAAAATTAAAAAACTCAAGTCTCATCACTTTCCAACTAATATTTTCTGACTCCATACATGTCTACTTCAGTATTTACTTTTTAATTTTTATCTATTTTTTTAAGTTCTAGGCTTTCCAATTCCAACCATCTGGTGATAGATAACTGAAAAAAGAAATTTATTTAGTTAGTGCCTAAAAAATTATTAATAGAATTAACCTTCTTAATTTTTAATTATATTTCAAATATAAAATAAAATTTTCATGAATTATGTGACAATGAAACGCTAGTGATAAGTGATATTATATGAACATAATGTTCTGAATTTGAACACAATCAAAAAGCTATACCATTACTACAATTTTCCTCTCGTGATTCCATCCATTTTGTTTATCAAAGACCTGTCTTGATTAATAGTTGCAATATCTATTTGGTTTGAAATTGTTTATTAGAATTGAACAATTGAAATATTTAGTGTTCGTTTGATTTGGGGTTTGTTTATTAACATTCAATTATTGAATATTCAAATATTGAAAAAGAGTGTTTAATAAATATTAGAGATCAATGTTTCAATTTAAAAATTAGGATTTAATGTGTAAAAAATATAACTGAACATTAAAAATTAATTTTTCTAGCATTTAAATATAAAAGTTGACATTAAAATTTTTTTATTTAGTATTAACCGTATATTTATTGTTATTTACTATTTCATATATTAATATATTTCATACAAAATTAATTAAAATATTAAAATAATTATATTTTTTTTATCATTTTATAATATAATCACAAATTCAACTGCTAAATTGATAAATACTTAATATTTATTGATTGCTCACAGTTGAAGGCTAACTATTGATAGTTAATTGCTTACTGTTGATCACTACTGCTAAACTAAATAAGCTTTTAGTAAATATCAATATTTAGTGTTCAATTTGAAAATTAGCATTCAATATTTAGAAAATATAAATAAACATTAAAAATTATTTTTTTTTAGTATTGAAATATAAAAGTTGGCGTTTGAATTTTTTTGTTAGTATTAATCTTATATTTATTAATGGGATAATTATTATAAACCTTTTAACGTTTACCATATTTAACTAAGTCATTCTTAACATTTCAAAATTATATTATAAACCCCTAACATTTGTCTCATTACACTAATAAGTCATTCTATTAATTTTTTAGTTAAATTTATGTGAAATATCAATAATGTCATTACTTTCATCTTAAATTTTCATTTTATACATATTCTTATATTATTTTTCATCTTATTTTCTACCTCCCATTCTTTCTCTCCTGTATAAATCCCTAATCTCATTTGGCCAATGTCAAAAACCCAAGCACAAAAAACTAAAAAAAAGGGCATAAAAATTCTAGATTCCCAATTGCATTAACACACAATATTAGTAGAAAATGCAAGTGAAAATCCAAGAAAATCCAAATCAACATCACCAACAAGAACACTTCAATTTCAAATTTTAAGAATTTCAAGGACATTTTCTACAAAGAGAATGGACATTTCCCCTTAAGAGATTTTATCAACATAATCTTGTATTGATTCAAGCATGATGGTTATTATCATGACTGTGTTTAGATGTTCAAAAATATATCAATGTAATTACAAAAAGTATTGAATCAAGCGAGTATATAAATTGACAAATGTTAATATAATTACCCAAAGAAGATGCCTAAAATCATGAATACTCCAAGGGTGATGAGAATAACTACTCCAAATCAACTCTCAGTTTTCCTCAGAAATGAAATTCAATGAACTCAATTAACGTCCTTCCCTACTTCTCTTCCTATCCACATTACCTCTACTTCACCAAGAGATTCCCCATGACTCATTCTCTGTCAAACGACGTCGTTATCGCTAAAACTGGACCACCAAAACATTGGATATCAAACGGTCCCTACCTAATAATGAACAAACCAACAACAACTAAAGTCCCAAATTAGTTCTTGACATCAACCATATATCATTGCTAATTGATGATGCATTTCGTGATTTAAAAACCTTAATAATATTTGACGACGACAGCAGGGTTGTTGTCTCATGTCACAAATCGATATTGTGGTTCACCAGTGCCATTTTGCTTTGTGGGTTTGTTTTAGTTTACCATTAGGGGCTTGATCATATTAGGGTTAGAGTTAGGAATAGGTTCAGGGTTGTGAATAAGAATAATGTTATCATTCGTAAGGACTAGAGTCTTGGAGGGAAAGAGGTGGTTGAGGCTATGACAGGAGCCATTTATTTTAATCAGATCTCATAAGGGTATTTTCATAATTAAAATAAAATACAAAATTCATTTTGACTAGATTCTACTTTAACTAATAGTATATACTCATTTTTAACAATAGAATGCTATTCTGTATAACGAAATAATTGTGAGGGGGTTTATAGTATAATTTTGAAATATGATAGACAATTTAATTAAATATGTCAAATGTCAGGAGGTTTATAGTAATTATTAAATTTATTATTATTTACTATTATACTGGAGTCTTGGAGGGAGAGAGATGGTTGTGGCTATGATAGGAGCCGCTCATTTTAATAAGATCTCACAAGATTATTTTTATTGTTAAAATAAAATACAAAGCTTATTTTGATCATATTCTCCTTTGACTAATGGTATATACTCATTTTTAACAACGTAATGACTATTTAGTATAACGAAGCAACTGTGAGGGGATTTATAGTATAATTTTGGAACATGAGGGGCAACTTAGTTAAATATGTCAAATGTCAGGGGTTTATAGTAACAATCCAATTTATTATTATTTACTATTATACACAATTAAAATTGCTGAAAAAATTAATTTTGTTTAATATTTCAACTGCATAATTGTACTCTAATCAAATATTCAAAAGAAAATAACCAAATAATGCTTCAATGGTTACATTCATCAAACATGTCAAACTAAGGGTTGAGATTCCCAACACCAACTGTTAATTACCTAACTCTCAACCATTTGTGGATTATGCAATCATGAGACTCAACGATATAGTGTAAGAGTCCAAGAGAGAGCAAAGTTGTTGCATTTTGTAGAACAAACACAATGAAAAAAATAAAAATTTTTCTACAAAGTATCCCACTAATAATCCATGCGATTCAATTAAATCGAAAAGAAATGATGTAAAAAGCTTACTATTTCATATGAAAGATCACAGATTTGTTGAAAGATAGAGAGGAGGGTTTACATCAGTAACACTCAACCTCGAGCTTGGAGTCGGATCTAGATGTTACCACAAGATGATTGCTCTCTACAACTATCCACACAGATAGGTTTTCTCCAAAAATGAGTTGTGTGGTAGCACTGGGGTATTTTTTATCACTTTAAAATGTCTTGTGTTTTATGAAAAAAAATGTGAACACACTTTCATTTAGAAAACCCTAAAATGTGCATATATATATATATATATATATAAACCATTAAGATATTTTATGTCAACTATGTATTTTAAAAGATATAGATAAAAGAAAAACTATCCAATTTCGTTTTTAACCTTTAAAAATGAAATAGACATTTAAAATAATTTAGATAGTATCTTCAATTATCTTAATTATAAATAAAGAAAGAAGTAAAATCCAATTTCATTTTGGATCTATTCTATGTGTGCAATGTTATAGGTTCACGTAATGTTGACAACGACCCAAAATCTATTTTGGCTCACAAGTCATAAGTGACTTCTAGTAAGATATTATGACTACCCAAATTATGTGAAGGTCAATAATCCAACCTAATTTATTTCACAAATAGTATTATAATTCTTTCGCCACGTTATATTTCAATTGAACATAAGACATGAATCATGTCCTCCTTATATAGTTCAATTGTTTCTCAATCTCCAAGTACACTGATATAAAATGACATTGATAACCTTTATCAATTCATTACTGCATGGTTATGCAATCTATTTCAGTCTAACTTATCGAGAGGTCTAGAGATATATTTTTCATAAAAATATATGGAGAACAAATTCCTTATCAATCATTCATATTCCTCTATATGATTTACTTCATATTCAATATTAGTCTATATGATCATCTTATTAAAGATAATATTATACTTTATCAAAACATGAAATTCATCATATTGGAATTTATGGTGATTTTTAAGTCAGACGATTAAGATAATTCTATTGCATGAGAATCACTTATGACTATTAACATATATAGTTTTCTCATAGCGAGTCGATCCAATACAATGTTTCTTAAACATGTATCTATGTATTTGACTTAATATCACATATCCATGACTAATAAACATAATTATCAATTAAACACATACTGGTCTTCATTTATTATTATCCCAACAATAATGATCGACTATGAACAGTTTCAAATATAATTCTTTATACCTAAAGATTTTGTCATCAAGTCACATATTTAATAATATTAAATAGACTTAACTATTCACAAAATTTATCATTTATTCATAAATAAAAGAAATATTTAATAAAAAACAACTATGATATTATTAAAAAAAATATCCATTACAAGCATTGGCCTAGGACACACTACTAACAAATGCAACTATAAAGGAGTTCTTTCTACTGATATTTCTTTTTTCTTTTTCTTTAATTGAAGAATATTTCATTCAATAAAAGCTTTAAGGGCATCAAAACACAAAACACAAGCAAGAGAAGTAGGACATTAGTCACCCAAATAGGGAAGCAATGTTTTTTGTCATAAAATTAACTATACAATCAGTTAAATTGATAATCATTAGGAAAAAAATGTTAATTTTCTTAGATATTTTTGTTTTCTGCTTAATTGGTAAAATTACTTGGCATATGTTTAATAACTCTAATGCCAAAACTCATTCACATTGGAATTAGGGGAGTGATCAAATCCCTTTGTTTTCTTATGGAAATTGAATTGTGGGGAAAAAGAAGGTGCTTGTATTCAAATGTCTAACAATCACTTTCAGGGACTTTGTCAAAATTTAGGCTTGGGATATGAGGTCCAAGTTTTTTTTGGATGATTGTAACTACAAGAAGTTTCCTTGAGGCTTTCAATCAACTTATAAAAGAAAAAAAAAACAGAATTGTAGACTTGGAATTAGGTACTTTTTTAGAGGAAGGGTCAAAGTGATTGATTTGTAATGTGTAGTAGGGCATCTTGACCACTTCCCTTCCTACACATGCTTCATTGCTTTGAGTTTCAATTTATTTGAGAGTGGATGATTGAACTTAAAAGATTACACAGAGGAAGTTCATGAATCTGGGGATCTAACTTTATAATATGTCACTTCATCCATGCCTTAATTATTAACTATGATTCACACTAACTAATGATTCCCACTTAGGCACTTCAAGCATGTTCATAAATCTCTAAAAAAAAAAAAAGGTTTCTAAGGCATGTTTTTAACGAATTCATAAACCCACCTCAAAAAAAATAAAATAAAGACATGAGGGAGAAGAGCAATTTTAATTTTAGAAAGTAATTCCCAATATATACTAGAAAAGTACAAAGTTCTTCAGACAACATTACTGACTCTTCTAGGTCAATTAAGTAGAAAATAATGATAAATTAAATTCATTTCAGTATAACATTTTATTATAATTTTAATTTTAGGAGACTGTTAATATTACAGTAGTCGATTAATAAAAGGGTGTTTCTATATAATTTATTATTATTTTGAAGAAATGATAAAAAGGTGTTATATATAAATGAAATATTTTTAATTTATTACTAACTCTATTTAAAAAAGTTGTTACCTATATTTTTTTACATTATTTAAGAAAATTACATTTAATGTTTTGACAAATCATAATTTATAATATATTTTCATTTATACCTTTAATTATATTTAATGAGTAAATAAATATATTTTACTAATTAAATAATTAATGAGAGTAAATTAGTAAAATTTGATAATCATTAATGAAAACAGGTATATATTTTGAGATACTGAAAAATGAAAATTGAATAATTTTTTTTGGAATAGCGGAGTATTTATTTTTTGAAAATAGAGGGAAAAAAAGATTGATTTTGGGGACGGCATATTAATTAAGTGGTCCATTGATTTATTCCGCAAAATTTAATTTGATTTGGTGAGTATATTTCTCTTTCGTAAAAATCAAATTTCGTTTTTGAACAATTCCGTCACAATTTTTCGTTTTTCAAAAAAAAAAAAAAAAAAAAAAAACAACTCTGTCACAATTAAGAAACAATTTGATATTTTCCCCAAAAATAGTCATAGTCAAAAGATTTCTTATTCACGAAGCGTTCTTTATTATTATTATTATTATTATTATTATTATTATTTATTTTTGCTAAATAATCATCGGGAAATTGAATGGAACATAATACTGACTAAGACAAGACTTCTAATAAGACAAAAGCAGTTCATGGACGAGAGTTTCAAATTTGCCACGGCCTCCGATCTTAAGATTCATGAATTTATCAAAATTTATAGGATTAAAAAATTCAAATTGTTGAACAAATTTTTAATTTTATAAATTTTAAAATTATAATTTATTATTATGTATATAAAATTTATAAAATTTGAGAGTAATTTTAAAATAAAAATTTTTATTAATTAAAATAAAAAATTGATAAAACTATCTTTTAGATTAGTTTTTAAAAATATGCCATTCTGATGAATTTTAATAAATAATAAATTTTAAAAAATTTCTGAATTTTATCTTTTTTTAACATCTAAAAACTAAATTTTAATAAGGGATAGAATCTCTCAAATCAAATGTTGTCTAATCTTTGCATAAATTCACAAATTCCACTAGTTAATTAAAAGTAATCTCTTAATTTTTAAAAATGAAAACAATTTTAGTAATTAAATTATAAAATAATATAATAATGAATTTCTTAATTATGAGCACAAAGACAGCGCACAAGATTTCAATCAACGATTTTATGTCAAATGAGACCATAAACCCTACTTTGGTACAGTAAAAAGAAAAGAAAAAAAAAAATCAATTTATCTTAGTTTGTAAAAAAAAAAAGAATTTATTGTTTGTGGGATAGGCATGTGCCCACGTTTGGGACATATGTAAGCAAGCCGCATCTTAGAAGCACTTTCTTGTCTTCAAAAAGTACTCAGCGGCTTGCACCTGCCCTTCTCTTGGCAATTCCAGCCGAGCCGCCCATCCTATCTCTTTCCCGTTGTTTCGCAACTTTGGCTCGGTAAGAATTTAATTTTAGAATTTAATAGTTATATTTTATATGTATAAAATTATATTTAATAATATTTTAAATTAATTGAATAATATTTATTATAAAATTTAATTATGAATTACATTTTATAAATTTTATAATACGATATTAAATGACATATAATATACTAAAATTTTAATTGTAAAATTATAAGAATGATTTAATATAAAAATAATGAATTAATTTATATTTCAAATATCAATAGTTACATATAAAAATGCATTAAATTATATTTATGTTTAGTGAAATTTTAAATTAATTAAATAGTATTTATTATAAAAATCTAATTATGAATCATATTTTTTAAAATTTTAAATTACGATATAATTAATAATAGTTACAATTTAATATGAATACTGAATTATTTCTGTTCGATGTCATAAACATTGTAAACAGGTTAGAATTAATTTTGAGTAAATTTAAATATGATCATTATGGATAAATATTATTGAGTTAAATGCAAACAAAATTTAAATTAAGTTTAAAATTTTAAAATTAATAAAGTCAATTACAATTTTAATTTATTAAAATAAATAGAATATAAATTATTTTCAAAATATTTTTAAAAAATTTAAATATAATCAATTAATTTAAATTAAATTAAAATATTAAATTAATTTTACATTGAATTTTAAAACAGATTGAATGTGTAATTGTCATCTTTATAATTAAAAACTATATAATGAGTTTTTAAACCTTTCTACAATTATCTTAAATAATAGATTATAAAAAGAAAAAAGGAGCGAAGACAGTAGAACATAAAAAAAGGAATCTCATAATAAAAAGATATTGCGTTGTAAAGTGTAGCCTCGTTTACACGTGGAATTCACACAGAAATGTCCTCCACGTGTGCATGATAAGGACCTTCTGTCCGGGTTCGTTATTGTTAAATAATTAAGTAAATAAATCAGCCGACATAAAAAAAACAACAAAATAATAGAAACCTTTGGTGATGCAAACTCTAAATAAATTAATAAAAAATTTCAGAAAAAAGAAACACGACACTTTCAAATTTCATCAACTATTGTCTTTTTTTTCTTTTTGTCGATAATGTTAAAGTGGCAAATGTCTACGACCTGTTCGGGCGAATTTAGTTTCAATTACTTATTTTTAAGTGAATTTAAATTGAATTGAATTATATTTATTTATTAATTAAATTATTTATAATTTGAATTTGAATTTGTTTAATTTTTCTTAAATTCAAATTAAATTTTTAAATAGAATAAAATTTGCAATTTTAAAATAATATATAAATGTCGAAACACAAAAAGAAATAAGAGTATCAAAATGATAATATGATATGAGAAGACAATTCACAAAATACGTAAAATTAATGAATTAGAATAGAGTATTAGTTGGTTTATCTCATAAATAAATTGATCCATTTCTGATAAAATTTTAAAATGGATCATGTAATGAGTTAATAAGCTAATACATTTAATTTGATGTGTCATGATGGACTATGTCAACTTGGACACAGTCTATTTATAATTTGCATAATTTATGTACAATGTCAAAATTTAAATGACCAGTTAAATATCATATATAGACATTTTTATGTACTTGTGTTTATTTAAAAGAATTCAGTAGATGTTTATTTGAAATTTAATTATTTATTTGCAAGAATATTTAAACTTTAGTATTGTATTAATCTTTATTTAGATTTTTTTTTTATTGATGTTTGCTTTAAACTTTGAATAACATATTATGAATAATATTTTAATTAATTTGGCTATAAATATAATATTTTTTAGATTATAAATTTATATATATCAAATGGATTATGTTGAATTATATGATTCGTATCCGATTCAATTAAATGAATAAATTCTGAAAAATAATTGAGTAAACAAGTTACACAAAATTAATTAAGTAAACGAATTATGCAATTTATATTCATATAACTCGTTTAAATTTTACATCATATTAGGGTTGATATTTTTACACGATTAATAAATGGATCATGTTCGTATTGATCCTAATTAATATGATATGAATAGGCTAATACAATACGAACAAAAATTGTTAACTTATTTTGACACTTCTAGAAAGGAAAAGAAAAATTACGTAATGTATAATTTTTTAAGTGGAAAATACGAAAGAAATTTTGAATCCCTAAGAATAAAAATGATACATTTTCTTCGAAAAACAGCATTGAAGGCATAACTAGCGCAATATTTAGTGGATTTATCAAAGACTTCACTAGTCAAAAGTCATGAATTATAGCTATTCGTTGTATAATTCCCAACAAAAACCTAGCAGTCCCATATTTTTTCACTTGAAAGGTTGGAGTTTCTTTTATTAATTAAATCCTATTCAATTGTGTTGGCATGCATAAAAAATAATAAGCGAAAATTTCAATTTAGATCAGCTTCGTATATTAATAAATTCCAATTCAAATACAGTCAAAAAATAAATAATATGTAGAGGTGGAAATTTTGGATTTTAACTTCAAATTTTAATTTGAATTTGTCCTATTCAAATATGATTATTTACCTTTTATCCAATCCCAAATACAAAAATTATATTGAAAACTGTATTATTAGCAATTAGAAAGAGATTTTCAATAATAACCATGCTCATGAAACATACCCTAAAGCTATTAAGAGCTAAAAAACCATTCTTAATCAGTCAAATAGACCACTTCAAAAAATGTGTTCCATATTAGAATGGGCAAAGTCAATCCAAGCATAATTTTGATGAAATTATGTGAATTGTCTTCAACCAATACAGTCATTGACCATATATAGTAATGGATCCTCAATTTTCAAAGTTTTGTTTTCCCTCTAAAGAGAAATTTCTGAATATGATAATCATTCAGTTAATTGTATTGTTCAGAAAATTAAAGTAGCAATAGAATCTTCTGTCTTATCTTAAGATTCGTTTGTTTTATAGAAAATATTCTTTTTTATTAAAAAATATATTTTTATGTTTTATGATATTTAACATATTTAAAAAATTTAATTAATATAAAAATGTTTTATTTCTTAATGAAAAACTAAACCATTTTTAAGAGTAATGACTTCCTCTTTTCATTTTTCAAATTTTGATACATTCATTAACTTAAAAAATAAATTATATCAATAAATATATTTATTATCACTAATTATTTTCTTTTTACTATGAAAACCTATCATCGTTTGCCACTTGCTAGCAATCACCATTGATCGATAGTGATTGAAGATAGGTGTTGAGAGTAAAAAATGACCGATAATATGTATGTGTGTGTTTGTATATATATATATATATTTGTTACGAAATACACAGAGACTTAATATATGATTCTATCTATTCTAATTGGGAATAACAAATGAGTCAAGTTAAATGAGTTTAAATTAAATCGAGTCATCTAGTTAATATATATAAAAGAATTTGAATTATTTTTAAATTGAACCAAGTACAATTACTTATAATTTTAATTTTTTAAATAACAAAATTATATAATTTGTAAATAAATTTTAACTATTTTATTAATTTAAATCAAATTAAAATCAAATCAATTAAAAATAATATGTAAATCAAATTAAAATTAAAATTTTTCTGAATCATTTCAAATTACCTTCCAAATAAAATTAAATTTGAATCACTTTTTGTTTTTTTTAAAGTTGGAAAAGAGTAAAATGCTATCAACTCAAATTCTAGTTTTGGTAACGAAATGTCGATCACAGGTCAGAGTTGCGTATATATTGCGACGATTTGAAGTGGATAAGGAGAACCATTTAAGAGATGGTAGCATATAAATTTTACGCAATTTTTAATATTAAAAAAAATTAGGTGCATTCATATATAAGAATACAAAAATTAGTCATATGTTTTGATTTTGACCCTAATCTTTATCATCTACAAAAAGCTGAAACCCATCCATTTGAACACGCGGCAATGTATCCAAAGGTTTTTTTTTTTTTTTTTTCCTTTAAAGTAGGGAATAATTATAATTATTAATTAAATTTATAATATCTTAATTATTGAAGTATCTCTCTCACTTTTGTAATCAAGTACTTTATGCAAATAATACTAAATTTGTAATTTCTTATGCAGTTAAAACATTTCACATAATATTTTGAGTAACGTGAAATTTATAAACAAAATTAATTTAATAATTTGGTAAAAAAAAAAGGTCCTTACTAATAATATGATTGATTAAAATAATCAATTTAGAATGATTTGATTGAGCTTTTTTACTTCTTTGAATGAAAAATTTCAGACTCTATTTGAAAACTCAAATTCTAAGGTAATAAATTAAAAGTTGACGAATCGACATTTGGTTTGATATTAAAAACAGTAGCCTTTGAATTGAATGGTTCGTGACCACCTCACCCCAGAGACGTGTTTTGACCCTGCAGAAGGTGTACCCAAAATTATAAAGAAATATTAATACTAATGAAAACAACAATTATTTAATGAGTTTCGAAACGCAAATAAGAAATAAAAAAAATACTATATAAATAATGGCAACGCAATGACTTCTAATTTAGGATAGGCAACGCAATGACTTCTAATTTAGGATAGGCAACTTTGTAGTGTTATATATATATATATAATTTTGATATATTCTGCCTAAGTTCACACGTAAACTGATTCATGTCAAATCATAATTTTTTTTTAATGAAATTTAAATTTTGATGTTCGAACTTAAATAATTTTATTTTATCATTGAGCTAAGGTGACAGGTAATCAAATCACAATTTTTTTTTTAATGAGATTCAAATTTTAATGTTTAAACTTAAATAATTTCATTTTATCATTGAGATAAGGTAACAGCTAATCAAATCACTGAGTTAGTTATCATTTCATTTTTAAAATGACCCATCACCACCCAATATTAATAAAAATTGACAGCAGCGGGAGTCACTGTTCAGTCATATCGTAGCCCATTTTCTAACTAATTATGGGCTAATCAACTTCATATTCAAATCAAGCCCAGATGATAAATTAGTTTGTCGGTTATAACTTGTAGAAACCCAATTCCAAAATAAATTCTCCTCACCTTATGAAAATACAAATCACCGACATGTACCTGCAATAGAATCCATATTTTTTTATATTGAATTTGTACATTGAATCAATACATTTAATAAAAATAATATTAAATAATTATAAATATAATAGTAATTTCATATTAATATTTATGAATTTTTTTAATTAATTTAGTATATCAAATATGTTATACCATGTCACCCTTATCTTAATAGTTAGTCAAAAAAATTATGGTGTGAACATGATAGTCGCACCTTTAATTAATATAAAATAATCAGTAGCAAAAAAATTCATTACCCTACAACCTTTTTTTTTTATTTAAATAAAAATCAAAAGTAAAATGGAAGAAAAAGAAAAAGCAAATGATCATATTTATCACGAAGGGTGTTCTTGCTGATATATCTGCTCCAAAGTGCACAGAGAGAGAGGCAGTCTGCACTATTTTTATGGCGGCTGAGCAAGTTTGAATTGTCCATCGCCATATGTAACCCTCCTTACAAATCTATCTTACCTTCATATCTCCGAAAAGGGTACTCATATTTTGTGGAAAAAAGATAAAAAACATAAAAGAAACCAACTTATTTCATCCATTATTTTTCGTACATACATGTGCTTGTTGAATTCAAAGGTGGCGAACCAGAGAGGCTCAGGTGATCAGTACATAAGGTACCCTGCAACTACAGATGGCGGCCACGGAGGCGGCGATGAGGGTGATCAAGAAGAAGATAGATACCCAAATATTGTTACTTCACAATCATTATTATTAAATCCGCCGCCACCAAGTATGTTTCCTGGATACGGAAGTACAAGGGAGATGTCTACTATGGTTTCTGCTCTTACTCGTGTTGTTTCAGGACAAAGAAGTGGTGATTCAGGATATGGTGCTGCTGGTTTAGGAGGTGCAATTACATCTAGTTATGGTGCTGCTTCTGCTTCTCCTACATCTCCTCCTCCTCCTCTTGTTTATTCACCGTCTTCTACTCCTTATTCTTCATCTAGTTCTGGTTTTTGGATTGGACAAAAGAGAGGACGTGAAGAAGAGCGTGCAACTCAATTGATTGAATCTGCACCAAGAATTTTTAGAGGGTTTGGTGATTTTAGAGCTTCTCATGGGGATTCATCTTCATCTGGTGCAACTGGTACGATTTAGTTAATTTTTTTTTTCCCAACCAGGGTTTGAGTTAATTTCATCATTAATACCATTTTAATGATGTATATATGTTCAAACTCTGCCATTCTTTTCTCATTTCATGTTGAATTAATCTTTCTTCATTATTAAGCTATAGTATTATTAACACCTAAAGTCTCTCATATTTTTATCTATTTTTCAACTTTTGTACAGTAAATTTTAATTTTATTTTCTTATTATGGAAAAAAAAAATTAATGATGTATAACATGAAATAATTAATATTGCATGTATTTGAACATTATGCTATTGTCTATTTTCATTAATTGAATCAAAGATCAAAAGCCTGAATTTGTCAGATTTATCATGAAATCATCATCTCGAAATAATCAGTTCTTCGCAGCCCTTAGTATACAAATTCAGTATATCAAATCTGTTGGCTTTTTAGAGCTATAATATTACATATTCATATTTAAATAATATATATATATAATATTATGTTTTTTTATTATACCATTTACAGTTGAAGAAGAAGCAGCAGCCGCTCCAATTTTAGTTCCCACCCCCACCACAGCAGCACCACCAGCACCACCAACATTCTCAACCGAAACAGCATCCT
Organism: Omphalea diandra; assembly: GCA_949677035.1. Classification (NCBI taxonomy): domain Eukaryota; kingdom Viridiplantae; phylum Streptophyta; class Magnoliopsida; order Malpighiales; family Euphorbiaceae; genus Omphalea; species Omphalea diandra. Next base: position 2,713 of record CATIWR010692574.1, on the reverse strand, counting down.
ATGAAGAAACTGGGGGCGAGCGGAGAAGAAGATATAGAGGTGTGAGACAAAGGCCTTGGGGGAAATGGGCAGCAGAGATACGTGATCCTCATAAAGCAGCAAGAGTGTGGCTAGGCACATTCGACACCGCAGAGGCGGCCGCCAGAGCCTACGACGAAGCTGCTTTGCGATTCAGAGGAAACAGAGCGAAGCTTAACTTTCCAGAATATGTTAGAGCAATTCCTCCTCAAATGCAGAATGTTATTGTCCCCATTTCTCGCCAACTTCAACAGCCATCTCCTGCCCCACAGCCGCCGCCGCTACAGCCACCTTTCGTTCAGTCTCCGGCTGATGCTATGAGAGGCTACTGGGAATATTCCCAATTGCTGCAGAGCAGCGGCGATATTCATGGACTTCATCATCAGCAGCAACAACAACCCTCTAGTTTGCTTGAGCAATTGTTTTATAGTCAGCAGCAGTTGGCTTCTCTACAATCTACCTTTTCATTATCTTCATCATCATCATCCACCCCGGCTGCATTTGCTACAGCAGCAGCTTCTGCTTCATCGTCTGGTTCGGTCCCATCCTCGTCATTTCCTCTGCTTTTGGCAGGCCAACAATTGGGATATTTCCGGCCACCACAAAATCAGAATCAGCCTAGTAGTTCTGATTTTCCAGGGCCGCCGTGGTCCGATTCTAGTAACTACCCTTCTTCTAGCAGTTAAAATTTATTCCATATATTTTTTCTAAAAAAAATATACGTTGCGATTTTCTATTTTTCACAGTATTAGAATATATATATATATATATATATATATATATATATATATATATATATATTCCACTTTATATTTGTATGTAGCATTAGCGTTTGGTTTTGCTTTTTTTTTTTCTTTTTTTTATTTATTGTTGTTATGAAGAAGAGGGAACAAAGCATATAATAGTATAAAATATTGTAGGAGCAAATAACAAACAGTAACATTTTGGAATTTATAAGCAAATTTGATTTTACATTCTCCTGTCTATTTTATTTCATTGATCTTAATCATCAAAGTAGGTGAAGTTAGAAACACACATTTTGATAATTAAATTAACACACATTTTGATAATTAAATTGAACTTCGTATTCATTCTGTACTTCACACTCAAAACACTTAAATTTTGAAAAAAACACATAAGTCACTGAATTAGATCAAGTTATTTAATTAAATCTATTAATTTTTTTTGTTTGAAATAATTAAATCTATTAATTAAAGAGTGGAGTTTTATCTAATTTGTTCTTATCATACTAATCTCTTGACGATTATCTTTTGGGTTATCAACTTTAATTAATGTTATTTAGTGTTTTTACCATTATAGCCTATTCTTTGTGGCTGCTGCTCTTTTGTGAGTCTTAATCTGTGGGCAATGAATGAGTAGGCTAAACCACCCTAGTTGACTAGCAGAGTTGAAGATGGTACTAGTTGCATCTGAGAATAAACTTTCAAAGTGCCTGAATTTTCTGTAATTTATCTATTTTTGGAAGTGGAATTCAGGAGGATGAGTCAAAGATGGTATTTTGAGAACTTCTCCAACTCCTTGCTTAGAAGGAGAAAGAGTTCTACTTTATTAGGCTTTCGTACGTGGTTGATTAGGGTTTTGAGGTGGTGAATCTGATATCAGTCAGCATTAAATTAATGAAAAGAGTGGAGTTTAATTCCACTTCTGATTACTTCTCTCATATTTTTTGACGATTTGAACAAATAAAAGAGTTTGAGTTGAATTTTTTTCATTTATTAATGTTATGAGAGTTTTTATAAATATTATTGATTTGGGCGGAAAGAGGATTGAATGGAGTTTTTTTTTTTATTGCGTTGAATTAACTAAATAATGCAATTCATTTACGAAAAAAAAAGATATATATTTTTTAAAAAAATCTACTATAGTTTTAGTAATTAAATTTAGGGAAAGTAATGTCTGACTGTATTAAATTTAGAAAATTTAATCTGAATTTTGTTTAAAAATTAATTCAATTTGAGTTTGGAGAAAGAGTTGAATAAATTAATTCGAAATTGATTTATTTTTTATTCATGAGTAAATTGAAATTTATTTGATCTTATTCAATCTATGGATTAATTCAATTGAATTAATTTAGATTATCTAAAAGAATTTATTTAAAATTAAAATAATATTTTTATATAAAAATTTAAAATTGAGAGTGATTTGATCAAAATTTGAAAATAAATTAAATTTTTTTAATAGATCTAATGATTTGATTCTATCCGTAAAGAATGACTCGATCTAATTTAAATTTATTAAAAAAACATGATTCAAAATAGTTCAATTTGAATTCACTCAATTTGATTCGTTTACTATTCGAATTAAATCTCATTTTTAATGTCAATGAAAAATTAAAATTCAAAAGATAACAGGAAGGTATTTTTTTCCTAATAAGGAGCAGGGTGATATTCTTGAAATTTTCCTGCTTTCGCATAATTATTCTGTTCATTATTAACCAGTTTGATATATAGTATCTCAATTGGACTCTTGGGCAACCATATCTGTTTTTCCATTTTTTCCTCTCTAGGTGCAACAGTAACTAAAATTTCAAAATTATATCAATAAATGAACCATATATATATATATATATATATATATATATATATATATATATATATATCTATATATATATAGTCTATGTATAATGAAGACACATATATTAGGGTGGATAATGTTTAGAGTGGTGGGGTGTCAG